>CANUEZ040000077.1:0-212500 GCA_948099385.1 Fasciola hepatica
TATTCGAGCTGGCACTGTTTTGTGGTCGACAATTAATCTGCGCTTGGGGTACTTAATTTTTATTTCTATGTTCGTGCTTTCTTACTGAGACTAGTTCGCGGTTAGTTGGTGCGGTAGTGAGTGGCACTTGTTCAACACAACTTTGTTTCACTTTCTCGCTCACGTCGACAGATTGTAGAAACTCACCTCGTTTGCTCTGATTTTTGACTGCCAAGCTCAGTAAAATGTTCCTCTGGGCCAGATTAGGCACGGAAAAGTTGTCCTACTTGTTTGGACTTCAGGACAGGCAATTACCTTTTACCCTTTTTCGCCTACTGCTCCCTATATTTTTACAGAATTCTGTCCTATTTTTGACTGCCTTTTTGGCCTGGCAGTGACCGGGGCTAATCGTTCAAGGTATGATCGTGTTTGTGCCCATATTTTTACTTACTAATAGTACCGCAGAATTTGCAGAGCACTCGAGTTCTTGATTTGGGTCCTGCGTTGGTTTGGGCTACTCGTTGCTTTGAGGCCGCAACTTGCTATCCAGAAAGAATGAAGCCTTTTAGTCGGTGAATCGAGAGTTGAATCGTCGGCTAGGCTCCACCCGGACTGGAACTTCAGCCTTTCGGTCGTTGCATACCGTGTGAACTCCTCTGGTAGGCCGAGGAACAGTTTGCGTGCTGACCTTCAGACTTGTTGTTCAGAGCGCGCCTTCGAGATGGAAGCAGCCTCTGCCTCTGGAAACTTTAAGAAGCTCTTCCAACTCATTCACCCCACCAGACCTCGAAAAACAGGTGTTAGTGAGACAATCCGCGAAACCGATGAGAAACCTACCGCTAATCTCTCGCGCAGACTGGACAGCTGGACAAAACATTTTTGCTCCCAGTTTTGCTGGCCACCGGCTGCTTCTACTGCACCTAGAACTTTCACACTTTGTGCTCGGTCTGTATCAGACAATCCCTCGAAAGAAGCAGAACTTTGAAAAGAACTACAGGCCGTCAGGCGCCACAAGACCCACGGACCAGATTTTATCACTCTTGCGCTTTTCAAAGATGGCGAGATGGTTTTGGCGAGGGAAGTGACTACCTCGAAGGTTTGGGTGGAAGAAAAGGTTCCTTTATCCTGGGATGAATCGTCTGTTGTGCTCGTCTTTAAAATGGGTATCCGTACTTCTCATTCTCAGCGTCGGAGAATTGGCCTGGTCTCAGTTGCTTCAAAACTCCCAGAGTTCTTTATCATCCGCCGGCTTTTTGATTTCTTGAGCTCCCATTTAGTGGAAAAAGCTGGGTTCCATCCCGACTGCTGTTGCTTGGACCAGATCTCAACTCTTTGACTCCTACTCGAACACCGTCACTTGTGTCAAAGGCCAACCTTGGTTTTCTTTCTAGACATTAGAGTCGCTTTTGACTTTGCCGATAGGACTGCCCTATGGGATGGCCTGTTGAGAAACGGCGTACCCGAGTAGTACGTTCCCATTCTGAAAGCTCTCCATCAAAGGACCTCGGGTCTATGGACAACTATCAGATTATTTTTTAGTCTCAAGTGGCTTTCGGCAGGAAAGCCCTATTTCCCCTTTCCTCCTGAACTTCATAATGGATGACCAGCTTCAAAGAGCCCTTGCCGGTTTTGCGAACTTTTCCTCCTTGTCATCGGTTGTCTACCATGCTGCTGTTCACTGGGTGCTGTTTTATAGATGTGAAACCCGGCCAGCTCGAGAGGAGGACGTGCGTCTACTGAGCTTACCTGACCACCGGTCTCCACGGAAAATCACACGAATACGGTGGCAGTATCACCCCTGTAATGAAGAAGTGCAGGGGAGAATGTTTAGGGTAGAGTGCTCAACACTCAAAGTAATAAATTCTCTTCGTCAGTGGTGTGTTTAAGGTCGTGTATCGCTGAAGCCCACTCAGGGTTTACCTCGTCCCACATTTTTGCGCACGCTGAACAGGATTGGAAACGGCAGCATGGTAGACAACCGATGACAAGGAGGAAAAGTTCGCAAAACCGGCAAGGGCTCTTTGAAGCTGGTCATCCATTATGAAGTTCAGGAGGAAAGGGGAAATAGGGCTTTCCTGCCGAAAGCCACTTGAGACTAAAAAATAATCTGATAGTTGTCCATAGACCCGAGGTCCTTTGATGGAGAGCTTTCAGAATGGGAACGTACTACTCGGGTACGCCGTTTCTCAACAGGCCATCCCATAGGGCAGTCCTATCGGCAAAGTCAAAAGCGACTCTAATGTCTAGAAAGAAAACCAAGGTTGGCCTTTGACACAAGTGACGGTGTTCGAGTAGGAGTCAAAGAGTTGAGATCTGGTCCAAGCAACAGCAGTCGGGATGGAACCCAGCTTTTTCCACTAAATGGGAGCTCAAGAAATCAAAAAGCCGGCGGATGATAAAGAACTCTGGGAGTTTTGAAGCAACTGAGACCAGGCCAATTCTCCGACGCTGAGAATGAGAAGTACGGATACCCATTTTAAAGACGAGCACAACAGACGATTCATCCCAGGATAAAGGAACCTTTTCTTCCACCCAAACCTTCGAGGTAGTCACTTCCCTCGCCAAAACCATCTCGCCATCTTTGAAAAGCGCAAGAGTGATAAAATCTGGTCCGTGGGTCTTGTGGCGCCTGACGGCCTGTAGTTCTTTTCAAAGTTCTGCTTCTTTCGAGGGATTGTCTGATACAGACCGAGCACAAAGTGTGAAAGTTCTAGGTGCAGTAGAAGCAGCCGGTGGCCAGCAAAACTGGGAGCAAAAATGTTTTGTCCAGCTGTCCAGTCTGCGCGAGAGATTAGCGGTAGGTTTCTCATCGGTTTCGCGGATTGTCTCACTAACACCTGTTTTTCGAGGTCTGGTGGGGTGAATGAGTTGGAAGAGCTTCTTAAAGTTTCCAGAGGCAGAGGCTGCTTCCATCTCGAAGGCGCGCTCTGAACAACAAGTCTGAAGGTCAGCACGCAAACTGTTCCTCGGCCTACCAGAGGAGTTCACACGGTATGCAACGACCGAAAGGCTGAAGTTCCAGTCCGGGTGGAGCCTAGCCGACGATTCAACTCTCGATTCACCGACTAAAAGGCTTCATTCTTTCTGGATAGCAAGTTGCGGCCTCAAAGCAACGAGTAGCCCAAACCAACGCAGGACCCAAATCAAGAACTCGAGTGCTCTGCAAATTCTGCGGTACTATTAGTAAGTAAAAATATGGGCACAAACACGATCATACCTTGAACGATTAGCCCCGGTCACTGCCAGGCCAAAAAGGCAGTCAAAAATAGGACAGAATTCTGTAAAAATATAGGGAGCAGTAGGCGAAAAAGGGTAAAAGGTAATTGCCTGTCCTGAAGTCCAAACAAGTAGGACAACTTTTCCGTGCCTAATCTGGCCCAGAGGAACATTTTACTGAGCTTGGCAGTCAAAAATCAGAGCAAACGAGGTGAGTTTCTACAATCTGTCGACGTGAGCGAGAAAGTGAAACAAAGTTGTGTTGAACAAGTGCCACTCACTACCGCACCAACTAACCGCGAACTAGTCTCAGTAAGAAAGCACGAACATAGAAATAAAAATTAAGTACCCCAAGCGCAGATTAATTGTCGACCACAAAACAGTGCCAGCTCGAATAAGTTTGGAAAAAGCGGTCCAAGATTAGTCAGAACGTGTATGAATGTGAGCGGAACGGGGATTCTCCAATCAACATGAGTGTTACGGCGTGCTTCGTTGAATCTTGCATCAGTAGAATTATGCCGGCAGCTCTCAAGCAGTAAGAAACATTTCGAAGAACTCCAAAACCTCTGGGTGAGCGAACCAAACCACAACTGCTCACGCCGACTTTTAGAATGGGGTATTTCAGTCGCTGCCAGAGCTCAGTGACATCAGGTGCAGCAGTGGATTCCAGTGCCTGGGTCAGCGTAGTCCAGAAACCTTTTAGCACTGGAGGGTCGTGTGGTTTGTCGATATTTGAGCGAGCATGTTTCGAAACCTACGAGCTCCCAAACAGCAAGTATATCGCAGGGCAGACTAACGCGTGATCAGAATCGAGGCGGGGTGACCAGTAAGAGTGACAATCTAACTCGCTGCCAAGCCAGTCTTAGCTAACGGCTTTGTGATCGACTTGAGTCCATTCCTGTTTTGAGGAAGGAGGACTCCAGGTGGAGGTTAGTCTTTTAAAGCAGCAAAACTTTGTGCTTGCTATAAAAAGCTGGTGATCAACACATACTGTCAGCATCCTGTTTTCATTGTCCGAGCGACTAAATTTGGGGCCAAACTGCCCTCCCAGTTGAAGTTCTGCCGCTGCCAGGCGCGTTAAGGTCTCCGGCGAGAACCAACGATATCAGTCCGGAGCGGTGTACGCCGGAGCATATGAAGCTGCTGACAGACTTCTTCTTACTCCTCCTCGGGATTGCAGTCTGACGGGGCGTAGGCGGAAATGACGAATTAGTAGCGTGTGCGGTCTCGATTTCTGGTTAATAAGTATGATTCTCTCAGCCGGGCTGCAAAAGTCGGTCGTCGATAGTGATAATAATAATGGGTTACTTCTGATAACTCCGAAGCAAGCTGCAATGCAAGATCAGACTGTGCAGTTGAAAGCTGAACCACGGTTTCCGCGGGATTGTACAATTATGTACACGCGACTCAATGTAAGGGAAGGCATTCAGGTCGGTCTCTGTGATGGCGCCCAGCAAACTAACACCCAAGGTCAGATAGTCCAGCCAGTCGAATATACGGCGTAACTGATCTGCTGAACTGTGGAGTGGGTTGCGAATAGTAAAGATTAACACAAATCCCACGGCAGGAAGACTGTTCTACAGGAGGACCAGATTAGATTTACGGATACATGGTTACAGTGAAAGAGCAACGTGCCCGAAGGGAAAGCAATCAAGCAACAGGGCTTTGCGACGTATGAAAGAGGCTACAATTTGAAATCAGACGGCAGAAAGAAGTGTTATTACGCAAAAAATAACACGAAAAATCAGTCGAAGATTACAGGTGTAACGTTCAGTGACCCTATATCGGTTGAGCAGGTTATATAATAAACGGGCAAAGCACTTGACTGTGGTTGCCAAAATGGTGGTGAAAGAAGTGGCTGAATAGAAACATGCAGACTTTGGGCGGATTGATTGCTTTCAGAGAAAGAAATATAGCGCATCAACATGACATGGCGGCTTCAGCTCTCCGGCTCAGAGCAGCACCAACAATGACCTGGCTGTCTGCTGCAGCTTCAGGGTCTTCCGACTGGCGTAGATGAAACTCGGTGTTGGGATCGGCTAGAGACTTTCGTCTGATCGTGGGGCTTGAGTCTCGCAGTCTTGTCTTCGACAGGCAATGGGTATCGACCGGGAGCGAATACGGTGCGCTAGCTAGACTCACCTGTTGTCAGATTTGCATGAGCACGCGTAGGCTGCATCTGGCCAATTCGAATCGTAAGCGACGTTGAAGAAATGTGGGCTTAGTGGTGTGATTGGCTCTGACAGTCATAGAGCAGAAGATTCTAACGGAAGTCGGGTCACAAGCGGCGGCAGCAGTAAGGTGGTTTGGCTGCAGCTTGGCCATGTGTCTGGCACATAAAGCAACGGGGAGAGACAGGGAAGGGGTGGGTACTTCCCGAGTGTAGTAGTGAATGGGCACATGATATTGCCATGGAAGAGGAGTGTGAAAGAAAGTTGGATGAAAGCGAAGTTGCATGAGAGTCCATGGTTTAGTTCGTGGGGGCAGAACTGGCCTTCTTATAGATCTACGACCGGGGCCTTCAGCCGTCCGAAGCCTCGCCCGCAAGGCAGCGGGAAGGATCGCGGGGTCCGAAACCCATTGGGGCCGGCGGCTGATCATCCTGCTCATGCGCCCTTACATTGAGACAAAACATCCTGAGTGCCTAGTGCACCCTTCTACCGCGGATGCTGGCGGGCGAAGTGCTGTGCGCCCCGTAGGCCACCCCCTAGACGGACTATTAGTCAGCCAACGAGGTGGAGAGCTTCTGAAATTTGTCTTCTTCCTCAAACTAAGCAATATCTAAAGAAACAGTATAATCCAAAAATACCCCAGGGACTTACCAGATTACTTTATGCCCGACCTCTGTTTGCTATTGTCCTCGTCCTGGCATTTCTGCATGGTTTCTTAGCAAAGATTCCAAGATGAGTATTGTACCTTTTATTCCGATCTTGAGTAACGCGTAGCCCAATTAACGAATCCCAAATTCGGAACGAGATTGATTCGCTGATTACACGGCACTGAATTAAGAAATTATACGCACAAAGTATTATGTACAAGCCTCAACAAATATGCAACCGTATCTTTCCTCTGACCTCCCGCCTTGGCACAACAAGATGGAGCCAAAGTAATCAACACTCACAAAGGGGAAGCTGCACCAATCTTTATCCGCACACCACAACGGCAGCGGTACCATCATTTTCTGACCACGGGCCACAGACGTTTTCCGGCAGGTGGCATATTTTCCACCCAGTCCTCCTAACGCGCTGATTCCTTTCACTATCAAGCGCTTCACACGGGCGGCAGAGCGAAAATGCATGGTACCACTGTGACCCTCCGTACAATGGCAGTACCGTTTAATTAGGTCAGCTACGTGGTACCGGTTCAGTACTACTGCTGGGGGCTTGAATTCACTGGAATGGATGGTATACGTCAGTCGCTCACATGCACGATGTAAAGGTTATTCCGGTTGTGAGAAAAGCGTGGCCAAATCAACGGATCCCAAATTCGGAACGAGATTGATTCGCTGAGTCCACGGCACTGAATTGAGAAACTATACGCACAAAGTATTATGTACAAGCCTGAACTGTGCGACTAAGACGTATAACGACGAGGGCCAGAGTTTGGTAATAGTCACTGTCAGGTACCACCGTCACGGCAGTCCGATGTCAAATCAAGTGCATGCCACGGCACATGGGCATAACATAAACGAATGTTCAAGTGTAGTGGTTGATACGCGCAGTACTTGTTCGGGAGTCAATAAAATAAATAGCATATCCTCAAAAATACACTTGTGTGACAACGAATGAGGAGGATCTCCGCACATATACGGTACGCACACAAAATCCGCTCCGTACCACGAGGCAAGTCTTTTTGGGTGGGCCCCTTAGGTAGTCGCTCGCTGTCCGCTCCGGATCACCAAAGGCCGCTCTCTGGACCGCTTTCAAGGTTAGCACTCCAGTTTCTCTTTTTCTCGTCCGCGGTGAGCTTCCCTACCTTCAATACGCCTCCAGTTCTCGAATAACACAACAGCGTGATATAGGATACGAAGCTGGTCATCCATGCTACGGCCCTCAGAATCCTTGACTAATCCGAATAGCAGCGTAAGAACTGCCTCAGTTTGTCTGAAGTTTCCAGATGACGGCAGATGCGGTTTTCCTCACCCGCGGCCCCTGAGGTGAGACCGAGATGGGAACGTTAGTGGCGACGTAGTTGTGAAGGAATGTGGCCTCGCCAATCACAGCTCCACGTCCCTCTTCTTTGTTATACCTCGCGAGGCGAAATCGGTCAAGTTTTGTTCGGACCTTATGTGTCGCCAATAGGATGCCGTAGAGGAATGGTGTATCAGCACACGTCTGTTCCCCACAAAGGTGCCAAAACGAGTAGACGGCTTTAATACGTAGTACTTCAATATCATGGAATCCGACCAATACCAAAGTTGATGAAACAGTCCCGGCAAAGCATTTTTACCTGCCTCGCTTGCCTCGACTCCCAGCACCGAGGCAAACAACTTCAGCCGACGTAAAGAGGGTTTGAGGAAGCTATAAGGGATTCACCGAACAGCAATACACCATAGGGTGGTTTGTCCACTGGAACCCTCCATGCTAAAGCAACTACTAAGTAACCGATTTCGGATGCCTCACAAAATAGGTGAAGTTCGGTCGAGCCTGACCTGTGCTTGTCCCCAATACGCACACTGCTGGGGATCTTAACTGTGTCTAGACCCGGGACGGAACAAACCCACTCACGCCGTTGGTGGCTTTCCACAGTATCCGGAGGCTGATCCCAACACACTTTTGCCATATACAACCTTTGCAAAGGCAGTTTCGCAGGTAGGCACAACGGTGCAACCAGGCCCAAAGGGTCATACCAAGAACTCACTTCCGACATATACCCCTCCTGGTTGTCGGTTCATCGAGCAACCGAAACTGAAGGGTGAGGTCATCGGGTCTCGTATCCCGCAGTACTGCTGATCCCCGCTGACAACCAGCATCCGGCTGAGGCAGAGGAACGGATTAGATGTCAATTTCCTCAGCTTGAATCTAGCCCTCGGCAGAAATTCAGTTGTCTCCTCTGCAAACCTATTTGCTTCGTCATGGGCATCAGACGACGAGGAAGCAGTCGTCTACATAGAAGTTACGGCTGCTTCCAGTGTAGCTCGGCCGTAGCCCCCCTTGGAATCGACGGAGTGCTTGTCGTGGTGCAAAATTAGCGCAAAAAGGTGATGAAGTTGCTCCGAATGGTGTGCCGTCATTTGGTACTAGCAGGGTTTGGCAGCTAGGTCTCCTTTGGTCACCACAGGAACCTAAAAGCCCCCGGTCACCTTCGGGTACCTTCACTTGCGCGAACATTTACTCCCCGTCAGCTGCTACGGCAGTCCGATCTTTTCGAAGTGTCGGCAGCATTCCTAATAACTCGGCAGTAGTGTCAAGACCCCGATGCATCATATCGTTTGCCGATGAGCCGTTGTGTTTTGCCGCGCAGTCAGAGACTACACGCAGTTTATCAGGCCCTCTTGGATTGATAACCGCGGGGTGCAACAGGCACCGTCGTGGCTGGTACCCAGGCCCCAGTTGCCGCTAGGAAACGGCTACTGCGTACCCTTTTTCTATAGACTTTTCCATCGTCCGGGCATGCTTTACAGGCAGTTGTTCATCACGGGACATTTGCCACCTCGAATGTCGCAATCGTGCAACAACCGATGCATAACTACCGAGCCCTGTCTTTGCACCGCTCTCCTGGGAGGGGGAACCACAAAGTAGCCATCTACGAACTGCGTGCCTAATTTCGCTATGGCGGAATCCTTCGCGTCCTCTTTTGACGGACTCTTAGCCAAGGACTGCACATCTGCAAAACCCGCGCCGCAAAACCTCGCCATCTGATCCGTTAACCCGGAGTAGTTTGTTGAAATGCAGTTGGCAGAACTCGCCCCGTAAGCTAAGTGGTTTGAAGGTCCGAATATTACCCGACCTAACAAGGCGTGTATGGCATACAGGTGCTTCCGGCCGAACAGCCTCTGGTCTAGAACCCAATGGGTTTCTGGTACGTCGCATCTGACCAGCACTAACAATTCTCCGTTGCTCTCTTCAGCCGGCAAGAGAGCAAGGTGTGGCTATCGCTCTATTCCTTCGGACCTCTTATTAATCGGTCTGGCCATGGATAGTTCTCCAACTACTACGGCTTCTCCCACGCCCATAGACTATTTTTCGTCTTTCGAAAACACTTGAAAGGCGTCACAAAATTAAATAGCCACGTTGGTCCCGCCGACCCTTTTTATTGTCGCCCGGCAGCTCCTCTGCTCTAGGCCCAGCTGGTGTGCTACGTCCGCTCGAATGAGGGTCATGTCGGATCAAATGTTCAGCAGGGCGTACCCACTCACAACCCGGTCTTCAGCTCTCGGTTTAACCAGAAAAACATGGCCACCTCGAGATCTAGTTGGCGCGAAGAACCTCCCACCGGCTCCAGGAGGCGGTGGTTTGCACCTGACGCGACCACGTGCAGCAGCTGATGGTGTCAGTCCAAATAGCCCCCAAAGTCACACTTGTTTTTTGCATTACAGTCGCTCGCCCGACGACCAAGTCTCCGCGCCCTCTCTCGTCTCGCCAGGGCTTCCATCTCCGGGAACTTGGGACATTTCGCTACTTGGCGTAGTTCCGTACCCAAAACACTGCGTTGTACGACCGTCATTAACTTGTCACCAGGTTACCACTGCTATTATGTCCAGGACGGCGGATGCTCGTATGCGAAGACTGGCTGGGTGGAATGTTCCTCTTATTTCGCTTTGTTGACTGCCCAAAGCGACAGCGAATTATTCTGACAGTGGATGATACCAGTTCCGTCAGCTCCTCGAACCTGGGTTCTCTGCCTCTTTGGGTTATCCTTTCTACGGTCATAGCCCACTCTCACTGCAAGGCATACGGCAGACTTTCCACCTTTTCTCTAGCGTTGATATAGAATTTAGTTCTGCCGTGTATTCCATCTGCTCCAAAGCTATTCTGAAGCTCTCCATACGAACGGCCAGGACCGAAAGTGCCCCGGCGTCTACTTGACCTGTTCTTATCCCCTCTAGCGGCCCATCCTACGCAGCCCCCGGTAGCCTCATGGGGCGGCCTAGTTGTCTTTTAGTTGTTCACAAGCTCTTCTATATCCTGCATCGGATAAGAGAATAACGCACCATTTTATGGCTCCCCTTGCCCTACCCTTGCGGAAATAAGGGTAACATAAAAGAAGTTGTCCGTCTACTTCGGTTTTTGAGTCTACGTAGTTCAGATAGCTCGGATAAATTTCCTTTATATTATAGACCGCCCGTCAAAGGTTAAGGGATCGACTCTAGGTAGGTCCATACTGACGGGGACCTTCGGAACTGTGAGTGTTGTCTCGCTTTGTACTGTTTTCTCCCGCCCAACTCGACTCTCTTGGGCGGGCTATAACATTCTGCCGCATTTGTATTCCAGTCTATCTGGTTATCAACGTACTGGCAGACGCTTTTCCACCTTTCCACTAGTTATGTCGAAAGCACGGATAAATTGTCTGTCAAGTCTACCAGTTTTGCTGCTTCTAACTCCTAACTAATTGCTAAAAGCTGGCTCGCTTGCCTCCACTGCCGCTCTTTAATTTCTTGTCCCATTCGCTCTCCTGAGCGGAGCCCATCAAGCTCTATCATGCAAAAACTGAATTCCGATCTATTTCTGGGGCGACGGGGACAGTTAGCCCAGCAGCAATGAACAGGAAAACCAAACATAGGAGCTTGCCACGTGTCCTGCGCTTCCTCTCTTGATCCATGTCTAGTTACACCAAAAAATCAGGTTGCTTTCTCATACCCCTTGTAAATGGCATGTAAAAGTGCTGTATCGACCAAAACGTACTAGTCCCACTCTGGCTGAAGTCTGCCCAACGATGTAGATGGGTTATGAAACTGCATCCTCGACCCGATCTTGAAACTTTTCTCAAGTGAGGTATGCCCTGTACCACTTTAGTACCCTTGGGCTATCCTCGCACCCCGCACTTTGTGTATCGGCGGCCTGTGACTGATGGAGCCGATTGCTTTTTAAAAATCCATGCAAAAGTTCAATTCGTCCATTTATATCCAGTCCGCTAGCCATTTCGTTCAGAAATAATAAGATGTTTGCCCTACGGGATTTCACCCTCTCAAATTCGTGCTGTCTCACCGGAGAAACTCTATAGTGTTCAGCATGCCTCGTGATCCCACCCCTGATCACCTCTCATGCACGTCCACTGCCACCGAGAGAAGGTCATCGAGCCTATGGTTGGGTGCGACTCCCTCTTGCCTCCCTTGCGGATGGGCTCCATTTCGGCTTTATTCGGTCAGTAATAAAAGTGGTTTGGGCTGGTGAATTTCCGAACAAATGTGCGGGCACCCCGGCCACTCTGCTTGCCAGTGGACGTAGGATGGCGGAGTATATCCCGCCTAACCCGGCCGTCTTATTTTTCTTTATCCGACTAGGAGCTCGTTTCAATTTCGTGGTTTCAGTTAGGACTTCTTCCATGGGGAAAACTCTATGGGATTCAGGTGATGGCGGCTGGTTTCCGGCCCATGCTGTTTGTGCGAGGTCGAAGAGCTTTTTTTGGACCTCGGTTTTTACTTCGGCGCTTCTTACGCTACAACTGGGCCAATCACAAGGCCCCCCACAGCCACTCGTGACTGAGCCCCAAACTGTACGTAGTTGTATTAGGCCTCGAGGCATGTGTGGTATTTTTGTGCTGACCTCGCTGTATCGAACAAACGTACGAAATCTGTTCGGGGTGAAGTCTGCCCAAAGACCCACTGATCGATCCACCGAATAGTTAACTTTGCGCCTTCCTGACAGCTCCTCGGAACCTCAAAGAAACGCCTAGCCCAAGCCAATGCGCATCTCAAATCAAAACAAGACCGCTCCGCAAATTCTGCGGTACTATTTTTGAGTTAGGATATGAACATAATAATCCCAACTTGAAAGTGAGTCTTAGTCGCTATAGAGCCCGAAGGTAGTCAAAAATCAGGACAAAGTCTGTACAAAGAAAACGGTTGACCGAAAAAATAAATAAAATTACCTGTAGAAACTATCCCGATTACTTGAACTTTCAGTACAGCAGAAAACTTAGTCTCGCTAGCTTTACGCACGATATGGGCTGTACACGGCTACGGGCAGCAGAACAAATTCCAAATGTATAACCGTGTTTATCGTAATTTCGTGGTTCTATACAATGCAATACATAAAATACATAAATACAATGACTTACAGCCAGGTGAGCAACCAAGAGCAACAGTACAGAAAGTTATCCGATAAATCGGGACAGCGCGGTCATAAACGGTCCACTCAGCAGGGAGTCATGCGAAACTGTAGCGCAGTACGGTTGCGGTACAGATAGTGGGTCAAGAAGCGTAAGTGAAACGTTCTGCAAAATTTTCTTACAAGGGGAATGTACTATCATAGAACAATCGAGTCGAGAACATAACGTAAAATGTTCACGCACCATACGTCGGAAAGGGGTAAATCTGGACTGTGTCAGTACAGTAAAAACAGAGAATTGGATCACAAGTATTCGAGGTTCATGACGCATATACACGCTACTCACGAGTAAGACAAGCGAAGATGTCGTCAAAAATACAAATTACAAAAGGGAATTTACATTACCTCTCATGCGTTCCAAACAAATAGAGTAAATTTTCTGCGCCTAATCAGGCCCAAAGAGCAATTGCTTGGGCGTGGAGCCCAAAAATTCTACGTAAATGGGGTATTACGTTTACTGTCCGTCAACATGAGCTGGAAAATGAAACCGAACCAGAACAAAACAAACTGGTTCGAGGTACTGTGACTTTCTACCATGCGAGGCATCCACAAAGTTATCTGACAAAGTGAGCAATGAAGGAAAAGGTTGTTGCCCCACTTTTAGAAGGGATAACGACCACAAAACAGTATCAGCAAGAGTACAGTGGGAAAAGCAGCACAAACTCCGTAAAGAAACTATATAAATGTGACGGATAAGGAATTTTCAGTCATTCACGGTGTTTCACTCGCTTCGTCTGTCAGCTGACAGGATTATTGCATCCTTACAGGATGTTCGCCTGCCCTCAGAAACTGCAGAAATTGAATGAGACCCCGTAAGCAGCGGGAGAGTTTTCTTGCAACTCGCTTTTCTGCTCGCGGTTTTTCGACCCGGTGGATCCTTCAAGGTGATAGGCCGCTTTTTCTACCCTTCTTCTTGAAGCGAACTCATCAATGAGTCGCTATGAGTTGACTCTCATAAGAAGCCACTCGTCCCCTGTGGTGAGGTTCAAGGCTGCCCATTGTGTACTCTAAACTGCCATTCGCAGATCCTGGTAATTAAATTTCCTGAAATCTTTTTAGTTTCTGGGGAGCCGCCGGGGTAATCCATTTGAAAGGAACCCGATGATATCATGATGGCTCCCGCCATAGATGCAGTAAACTCGAGATGGTCGACTTCCCCGTTGATCTAGTCGTTCTTTCGGAATGATGATAAAAGCTGCACCGGTGTCAATTTTGAATAGTTCATAGGAAACCCAATCTCTTACATGCGACGGACGGCTGCCAATATGGCTGCCTACTACATCCGTCTTCGGAACGTGTCGGGATATTTGTTTCCACATTTGGCACTTGGGAAGGTGCCACCAGCGATATCTACCGTACCTGATCGAGATGGCAATCAGGGGGATGGATTCCGTCGCATTCACGTTGGTCAGGGCCTTAATAAGATCTCTGGTCTCCACTGTGGTAGCAGCGGGGAGCAGAAAATCGCCCGGAAGCCTGTTCGAAAGCAGCTGTCAGAGTGTCCCGAGAGGGTCTCGCCACACTGGTGGCTATGATCTGGGGTCTACTGGAAACTGTTATGGTGGTATTTAGTGAACGGTATAGTTTAGTGGTACTTTCAACTAGTTTTGACGTTTCCGTGAGGTTAGGATGGTTTGAAAAGCCGAGTAGTGTTTGGATGCTAGTTGGCAAACGCTGTACCCCTGACTCTTCAAGGATTTTCCCCCCTAAAAGTAGCTCCATCGGCAGCTGCATTCACCTCAGTGATGCTGAGGGCTTCCAAATATCCAACTTTATCCCATCGACCGGCCGCCTCAACCTTTACGATTCAGACGGCAAAAGACTAGAGATTACAGCATCTTCCGCGGCCATACAAGAATAGCCACTGAAAATTGCGTTGCTTATATCGGCGTCAACTTCGCGGGGAAGGGGGCCACCAGTTCATAAGTAGCGGATACACTCGCTTGTTATCCTGTGCCTCAAACTCTGCATGCGAAACCGGAGATGAGGGCCATGAGCGAAAACCTCAGGGACAGTAGGGGAGACCATCAAAATTGACGGTTCTGGGTCGAGTTTCCGGTCCTTGCTAATCATAAGTAAATCAGTAAGTTCATTACAAAGGGATACAAAAAGAAGGATCGGGCTACGGTCAAATGAGGCCTGAGCCGGTAATAGAAAGAAGATGTAAAATGACTTTTAAGGTGTTCAAGATTTTTTGCCTAATTAACGTAAAATATATGTGTAGGTAAACGACTACAGACGACTGAAGGACTAGCAAAGGTCTATGGTGGAATGAATCTTGCCGTTCTGGCTCACCTGCTTAGGATTCCCCTATGTTTAGCCAAGGCCAGCTTCCGTACGCAGTCATGGTCATCCGTCCTTGGTTGGTAACACGGTGACGAGTATATTCGGCAGCGTGTAAAAAAGGGGACCTGAAGATGCCGAAGTGGGACAGAGTGTGTGTGAACTGAAAATAACAATACTGGAGGAAAGAAGGAAATTGTGGACAGCATACACGGACGGATCACCCGACGCCATCTCATTCGGTGGTCGATATCATCACGAAGAAAAACAGAGCCCAAGTTAGCTACCATGATGTGATGGGGTTACCCAGTTTACTGTCCGTCACTGTATGGAAATGTAGCACAGAGACTGGCAACGATTATGATGAAAAGCAGACATCATTGTTGCCCGTGGCCTCGAATTTGGGAAGAGGTTGTTCCCTTCTTTTCTCCAAACAGGAGGAACACTTCTCTGCCAGGGCCGACTGGGAGAAGATCTGGTGTCATCGATGACGGAGGAATGCTGTAGGTACCACCGAAAGAAGTCTGGAAGCTCCTTTTACCGGTCCCGTGCAGGCCTCACTTCATGACTAGATTTTATGAGCAAGCAGTCCGGGCTTGAACACTATACAGCCTCCATTCAAACTGTCGTAAAAACAATACGTTAGATTCGAATAATTCAAAGAATACAAAAAAGGCGTACATATGGGCCACTTCAACTTAGTCCGTAAGTTTGTTTTACTGCGTTTATGGTATAAAAACTAATCGACTTATTGAACTGGTCTACCATAACAGCGCCCTGCTCGTCTGCATCGTCATTCGCTGATCAGTCGCTCGAGATGGGTGCCTCTAAAGCGGTAAGCTGTACATGGGAATGAGAGACACTTGATGGATTTTTTCAACACTTCACAACTTAATATAAGTCGTCGGTTCGACAGTTCATCACAACATCCCATCTTTCCTGCTCACTGTTCACATATTTAGCGTGGCGACAACTATAGAATGGCGACGTCGAAGAAAAATAAGAAATCTCTGAAGGACGATGATCTTAATGATCTTAAACAAGAGTTGGATATGGATGAACACCGGATATCACTCGAAGAGCTCTATATGCGGTTGTCCACTGATCCGGTAAACGGCCTCACAGCGGAACAAGCAAAGTGAGATACTCTTTTTACTTGGTTCTACTGTTTGCGCCATATTAGAACCAGGCTAGAACGTGATGGACCAAATGCACTTACTCCTCCCAAGACGACTCCAGAATGGGTGAAATTCTGTAAACAGTTGTTTGGTGGATTTTCACTGCTCCTTTGGTTTGGCGCGGTCTTGTGTTTCATTGCTTTCTCCATTGAAACCAGCACCTATGAAGAACCCCCGAAAGACAATGTATGTTTTTCACAGTTCTAAATTTCGAAGAAAGTTTATTTGCATTGAATTGTTATTAGGTTCTTTTCGCTAGGATTGCATTTGCTACTAGTAATATATTGCTCACAGGTTGTTGTACCGAAAGTCTGCACTTGTTTTCTTTAAAAATATTTTCCCCAGTTTTAGTGTAACGAACCCCTTCAAGTATGTTTTATCTGGGTTTATCGCATCGAGAATTATCATAGTAACCGGTGTGAACCATCTGTAGTGGTCCGGTGAATTGCGTTTAGTATTTTCTGTGCTCTGTTCGTAAAACCCATCTCAGTTACGGTATCTCCTTTCAATGGTTTCTACTAGAATAGAATATAAGCTCGAAGCTTCCAGGTAAACCTCAAAAGCATTAAAAAAATTGGCCTGGATATCTCCAACTGAACTTCATCAAAATCACACCAAATTCCTGGAACGCAAGTTTTGCGAGGCATTTTAAGCTTGTGTTTGGACGGTAATTCATTTTCTCGTTGTAAGTCATACTGTAAGTTCGGTTAAGCCTCGCCAAGCTGTCTCCTCATTCCGCGCGTTCGTTAGTTTTTTGTGCTATGTGTGAACCGTTCGTCCGTCACTGCGATGCTTCGCATAACGGCGACACGATAACCAGAGCATTGCTTCCCACGACTCATGAGATGGAGAACACGATTCTTAGAGAGGAAGTGATTAGCATGCATTGCGGGAGTGTGCGTGCAGCCTGCACGTGCAATGATCAAATGGTCGCCGAGCTTGACAGCAAAAGTTCCGGTGAACAATAGTATGTTGGACAAATGAACGAAGTTGATTCCCGCTACAATACCAAAGTTCTGAGTTCTCGTTATTCTTCCAAAAAATAGCTCAAATGTTTTTCATTTGAAATGGTAGGACATTTTTAAGCGTTGCACCCAGACTTTGTAGAGAAAAAACCGTAAGATTGGTATTACTCTAAGTGAGTACGTTGGCCCAGTTCTGCGGACAAGACCTGACTTAGTGGGAGGCATTTGCTTGGAGTTAGATGGTGCGATGCCGTGTCTCCCTTCGAAGTTATCGAACACTGCTGACTTTCATGGAGGATGATATCGGAACAAAATTAACTCGGTAGTTCAGACCAGCCCGAACGGGAACGGGTGGTGCCGTGGTAACATAGGCCTCTCAGGTGAAAAGACTCGGTTTCAAACCCTGGGAACAGCGGAGGATATGCATCACTGATGAGCTCTAATAGGGGTGAAACTCGAGTCTGGTGCTTCTAAGTGCAAGGTTGGTAGGGTGATCTCAGGTTTTTGCGTGAAAGGCGGAGTTCGAAGGGCAGCCAATCAAGCAAGTCATCATCGACCCCACACTACTCGCAAGTAATTAAGATACCTGCGAGTTTAGAATTACTGGAGACTTTTAGAGGTCTGGGAAAAGTCCTAATGCTAAATAAATTACTGTATTATTATTATTATTATTATTATTATTATTATTATTATTATTATTATTATTATCTCTGTATTCTAATTTTTACTTCCGTGTGCTGATTTGCTTCAAAGAAGTTACGAGTACTTCAGAAGCAGTTCCAACCTCAAACACGTTTTAATGTATTTTTCAAGTACCTCGTGCTGTGTTCACATTTGTTTTATCCCTGACTTTTTCTAATGAAACCTTACTTGACTTTACATCTCACTATAGCTGTATCTTGGCATCGTGTTGACTGCTGTGGTTTTGATCACTGGTTGTTTTTCGTATTATCAAGAAGCGAAATCATCAAGAATCATGGAATCTTTCAAGAAAATGATTCCTCAAGTAAGTTGTGCAACTAAAAGCTGTCTCAGTAATCCGTCCTGTCTCGTTTAACCCTCTTGTTTTCGTGTAGCAGCTGGTTCCATTTAGGAAATATACTGAAATTGTTATGCGCGTGTACATTGTATTGACCGTATCACCCAAGAATTCCTCCAATATTAGCTTCAGTATATTCGAAATGGCTGTGTTTACTACTACTTCACAGTAACCGATAGCAGATGGCTAATTCCCACTTGCCATAATTATGTTTTAGACAGCTATGGTCACTCGAGGCGGTGTCAAAATTGAAGCACCCGCGGAGGCCTTGGTCGTGGGTGATTTGATTGATGTAAAATTTGGCGATCGAGTACCCGCAGACATTCGCATCATTGCTGCCAGTTCATTTAAAGTAAGCTGTAAATTCCGGGCACAAATCAACTGGGGTTTTGAGTATTTTTATCTCGACGTATATTTTATGGCATTTTATCGTGGACCCCCTGATCTGTTGACATCTCTACTCAGCATGCTCGTTTAGGTTATTGAGGCGAATTTTTCTGAGAAGCTTGCGAAAATAACACGACTCGCGATAAAACCTGAAGTGGTCTATAACCGATTAGTAAAACAGCATTTGAATGAATATATGAGACTCCCCAAGTAATGCGTTACACTATGACCGTATTGAGAAAGTTTTCTTAACCAGCGATATAAGCGCAAACGATGCAATAAGATGACGTAACAGATGCCATCTACAATACCGTGTGTCGTCCTCAGGTCTTTGTAATTAGAGGCAATGGTATTCCTCATCACCTTTCGCTCTTGACTATAGCCTCAAGAAAGATTCACGCCAATGCTTTGTTAGGTGTGCGTTCCGTTTCTTCTTAAATTGTTTGTAATTTACCTCTTCCAAAGCGTCCATTGGTAATCAGTTTCACGTGTTGGTTGCTCTTCTAGAAAGCAGGCAGACCAGCAGTAGCCCAGTCAACTGGAGCTGTTTAGGAATATGAACCAAACATATATCGGATGAAGTGTCACCGCGTATACAGAAGGCGCGTTTGGTTTTTGATAACCATAGTCATCTGTGGCGCTGGTGTGACATCCGATTGCCTATCAAGGGTTGAGTGTCCATTGCGACGCTTAGACCTGATCTTTCATATGGCTCAGAAATATGATCGTTTGGGGTGGAAGATAGGCGAAGACTGTCGGTTTTTGAGCACCGATTTCTCCGTAGCATTGTCCGATTATAGTAAGAACACCATAGTAGCAATGTTGAGCTTAAAATTAAGGTGTTGGGAACCAGAGATCCGTCTTTGGATCAAGTACCGAATCTAAACAGCTTAAGGTAGTTGGGACATGTACTACGCGTGCCCACCGATAGGCTTCCTTGACGTATCTGTTCTCCGAGACAGGTAATGGTTGGAATATAGGTCGAAGTGGTCAGTCCATAACATGGCAGAAAAATATGGAAACCTTGACTAATGGACTTGGCCAAGTAGGGCGTGTTAGACTTGCGAGTTGGGGTCCACGTAACCCGCCTACCCAATTTAATCCCCTGTAAGTACGAATTAAAACTGTCGTAATGTATCCTGTAGCAAAGTGCGTGTTTTGGTTGCGGAATTACTTGAGATCAGTTGATGTTTTGACATAAGTCATGGGCAGGGCGTTAATTTATCGGTTCACAATGCCCGGTTTTTAATACCTGAGTTTTCTAATATGGCATCAAACAAATGACATTGAGACATGGCTAGGAACATTACCAGTTGTTTGTTTGTGTATGCAATTGTGGGGCGGTGAAGACCCTGACAGAAAATCTTGAAAAACTGATGCACACGCTCGCTTATTGAATATAAAATCTTCAAATAAGCACCAAACGTATAGGTTAACCCATCAACTCTGTTGACATCAGACCAAAAACCCTTAAATGCGAACACTAGCGGAAGTCGTTGAAGCAAGACTGGCTGACTTCTGGTCGCAAAAACGCTCAGCTCATGCCCAACTACTTCTCCATAACCTAAAGCAACACGCAGATCACCAAGACATTGGATGTCATGCATGGCACACCATTTCCCGTCATGTGGTGATCTATGCTCCATCGTGTTTCACGTTGAGACGATGTCAGCTTTTTTAGTTTTTATTCATTGATATACACACACCTGTGTTTTCAAAGTATTTTGCTTATAAGCACAAAGTAGTCCCAGAAATCAACTACCAAGGAATAAAAACGGTACATAGTTTCCGATTTTCCTTAATGTCACAGTGGACCTTTACGGACATGATCTATGCTCCTCGTGCATATGACTGGATTGAAAGAACAACGTATTCAGCAGAATAAGCGCTTCTGAATTTGATAACCTGCCTGTTAGACGTTTACGGAATCACGTAAACTTCAGTGCTTATCTTAAGACACCCCCATATATATTACTTGGTCTGTGTTGGAAGATAACGTTCTGCACGAAGATAAATGCTAGTTTGTTGTGCATCTATTTTGGCTCCCTGATGCGGGGAAAGCAAACTACTTCATTATGTTTGGTATGCGGTTTGTGTGCAAGAATAAATCTTAGAATGCTCACTGCTTCTATTACGGCCTGTTTAGAATTAACCGTTTCCTATTTTAGTAGCAAAAGATTGGATAATGCAATTATCGTTCCGACATTATCACCTTTAGTTTTGTAGCAACGTGCATATTGTCTTTGTAGCATTTTGGCAACAATATAAAAAGTGACACTCTTGTATTCACACATCTTGCCTATCGACTTGATACCATATGTAGGTTTCTTATTTTGATACAGTTCATTGGTATGATTTCCGACTGATCTTCGTTCTGTGAGATGGCAGCCAGAACCGCCGTAGTCATTGCATGCCTAGTTATTATTGGAATTGAACTGAAACTAGTTCTTTATTCAGTGTATGAGCAAGACTGTCGTCAGTACTAAAGGTATATTTGAGCAACGTGACATAAACTTAACTAGGAGAAACAATATATGCGAAACATAATCCAGCATGTTTTAAGGGTGCCTTGACAATAATCAGTAACCTGTTTTGCTGTTAAAACAGACGGAACCAACGGGCACAGTGAAAACTAGGTATCAAAAAAACATATTGGGACTGCGAATTCAGTGACGAAAAAAGCATAGAGTCCCAAGTTAAATTTTGTACCGTTGCTTCGCACTTATTATTAAATTTCTTAATTCAGGTGGACAACTCTGCTTTAACTGGAGAATCAGAACCCCAGTCAAGAACGGCGGAGTACACCAATGAAAACCCTCTAGAGACCAAGAATCTGGCTTTCTTTTCCACAAACGCCGTGGATGGTGAGTGTTATTTATGTTGAAAATTTCGAGATATTTCGTACACCAGAAACTTATCACTTAGAGTACACAAATCTCATGCATCAAGGGACCTCAACAGTCAGGTCAGACTTATGACAAGTTCTTAGTGGAACTCAAAAAGTCAAATAGGTGCCGCAATTTTTTGCAACCAAACGGTACTTGATTTTACATTCCAGGTGCCAAAATCCTAATCACAAAATGTATTTCGTTTATGTTATAAATTTCCACCGTTGCTCAGGTAGTCGTCAAACGAACTATCTGTGAATAAGAGAATAAAGTTCTTAGTATGGTGAATAATCGCGTAGGCAAATAAAAAGGTAAAGTGGCTCACTTGCCTCTTTCATTATTTGGTTTTTTGCATGCAGCACTGAGTAAACAAAGCTGTTCTTAGTCAGCTGCAGATATAAAGCCGAAAAAACAGTTTTGAACGGAACTCAGTAGCCACAGGTTAGGCATAGATAGTGTGTCAAAATGTGAATGATTTGGTCCATTGTAACTTGCGCGACCATTGTGGCTTTTGATAAAACACTGCTCACCCAGCTCTGTACCAAAGTCTAGATTACATAATTATTCCAGGAACTTTTAATGATTTATGTCATTGCGTTCCCAAATATTGTTGGGAAAATTAGAAACGTTATTTCCCGTTCTTTCAATTACCTAGAAAGCCTCAGTTCGACTCGAACAAAAAAATGACCCTTGGCAATTTCGGCACTGTAAAATTAATGATAGTAATAATTTAAGTAGTGCCTGTGTTGTATCTTACAACTCGAAATATTGAGTAATGGTCCTAAATATAGCCAAGCTTAGCATAACGTCATATGTTTTAGCCCTAAAAACTTACGTCAAGTGTGACCAAGATCAGTCCGCCCAAATTTGGACAGTAGCTGGTTTCTGAGTTGGTTACTCACGAAACAAGAAAACTGACGGCCGTAGAAAATGGCGGTTTCTCAGGACAGTTTTGATCCTAAGATATTTCTAGCAATAACTGTGAGAGAATTTTTTGTCTTTAAAGAAATATGACATGGGTTGAAGAACATGATTCACAAGTCAGTTTTCAGTTTTTCCCGGGTTCCTAATTGACCGAAATTCCAGGGTTGGAGTGTATGTCTCTCATTAGCCTCCATTTTTTAAACATTCATGCTGTTCCTTCATGATTTACGTCGAAAATGAGCGCTATTTCATTCCATTAATCTATGCAGTTTGAGAGCATAGGGACTCACGATTTCTCATCGCTTGTAGCGAGTTTCGAATACTTGTATTCAGTCGGGACTTTCACTTAGTCTCGTAAACAAAAAACATATATTAATGTTTCTGTCTAGCCTTTTTTGTTTCTTTTTTAGATATACTAATATGAGCTTAAATCCCACAGAGTTGTTCGATTGTCGCTTTCTGGCACGTGAAACAGTTTACTGCATTCGAGCTAAGTAGTGTACCGTTTATTGTGTTCATCAACGTTACGCGTTGGCTGCAGGAGCAATTACCAGTATACAGTTTTATTGTCTGTGGTTCGATTGTTTTTAGGTTAAAAACAAGAAGTGTGACTTGTTCTCTTAATTTCTCGTCTTGTAACCAACTGAGAATTTCGACTTTTCCCCCATATTCTTTACGTACTGTTTTTACACTTGAGCAAAGATGCCTGTAGTGCAGTCATACAGAATGGAACTCGCGGATCACATGTCCGAATTCCTTCAGAAAGAGCGCACACACATGGTCAGCTTTGTCCTTAGGCGCTAAGATCGCCTCGTGGACGTAGCCTGCATATCTGAGGCTGTGGACTGACAGACCCTGGGAATAGTTCATTACATTAGTGATTCGCCACCACTTCTGATTCCAATTTTATCTTCATGACCATGCTCTAGCCACGCTTTTCCCCTGTTACCGTGAAATATGCAAAAATCCAGACAGACATCGATTGTATGAACATATGAGTGGCAAACAAACAGGCTTTGGGTGTTTTCCCGATCACTGTCCTTTTACGTTTTCTGCCCTGTTACTCTCTCTGCGCTCTCAGATTGTCTCATTGGCACGCACACGCCCGGTCCTGTGCGACTGGGCGTGTTCGGCTCCCATGCTCAACTCCCATCCTCCCACCCAGAGGTTATTTTCTCCCTCAATTCATTATGTTCCATCCTTTCTCCGACCAAAGTAGTTTAGGCATTATTCGCCCTAGTCACCCTCAGTCCTCTGCCTCCGTGCTACTTGGCCTAGTTGCCTGTCAACATTCATTTGACTTTTCGTACTCAGTTGTATGCGCAGACGCAGTAAAGCATTGGGAATTTGGCGTATGCGTTTTAGTCTCAGTGCTCCTCGTCCAGTCTCCAACAAATGTCCAGAATGATTTCACAAAGTAGCGTAATCATTTACTGCTGCTACTCATTCGGCCGCTTATAGTCCTTCCGAGGTTTTCTTTGCTTCATCAATGCGTTGCATGACGTTCATGCTTTAATGTACGCTCTTTCGCTTACAACCAATGTTAGGTTTTTATAGCCTTGGGTTTGATTCTGAATTTGAATGTTGCACCACATAGTCTAGCAGTTCGTTAGTCACGCATTTCCGGGCATTACGGTACTATTTTGGCTTCCCAGGTTAAAGTAAGACTGCTCGATGGATTTCCACAATCATAATCAAACGGTGTAGAAAATTACAAACGTTTGACCATTTGTGCGGTTTAAGTAGATGTAAGTTCTTCAATCTAATGAAGGTGGTTTTACGCTTCGCACCGGATACTTCCGTAGTACCTCAAAGCTTGGGCAGAATTCTCACCATTATTTAGGGATATGAGATCACGAATCCTACGTTCCTTTTCAAGGGTGTTCTTGTATTTACCAGTCTTTTATTATTTCATGTCAAACTGTCAGCAACCACTGCACTACGGGTTAGAAGTCAGGGACGTCTTCCATGGCTGATTTGTTTTACAGACCAATTCTTCCATCCATTCTCGACGCAATTTAAGTTTATTTGTGAGTGTTCAGACAGTTTGTCTTCCCCGACTAAACGGGGAACCTCGTTTTAGTAAATTGTATAAGGCTGCTCACGAATTGGCCGTCTGTCAATCTTATGGTTTCTTTGCACGGAGGTAGTCGATATTTGTGTGCTCAAGTATTGGAACGTTTTTACCTTTTCCAAGTATTGCAGAATAGTCATTTTTTTGTATAGTACGGAAACCGGAGACAGTCTTTACGCGAGTTGTGAATCATCATTAGTTCGTTTTTTTTAAAATGATGCCAGGTAGATGACCCGTGGAATCGAATCTATACAATTTCGTGCATTCATTCTAAGTTCGGAGGCAAGGTAATGATATTTTCTACCATACCGGTTCTTCCACATCTAATTTTGCTGATGTGTGACACTGGTCGTTCAACGTCGTTTACTGACATTTCTATTCACATACCTTTAATACATTGTTTGACACCGAAAATCAGCAGCCCATGCTTGTAAAACGACAACCATCCAACTAACCGTGTATGTGCGCGTAACGGACCCTAATCATTTAGGAATTTGTGACCTAGTCTCTCCTGGCGTGCTGTCGGGTTACCATGTTTTATTCTGCGCCGATAAATAGTAAAATCAATAGCGGCGTTCCAGTGGAAATTTACATGGATAGCGTACCGCTAAAATGCGACCTGGGGTAAAACCAGGACGTTAGTGACCTCCGTATAACTTCTGAATATTGCTCTTTCTAGTTGGTGACATTGACCATATCCTGAAAGTTTTCTGTTTCTCTTTATTTTTGATGGAAGTCGTTTTTTTATTTGCACGTGTGGTGATGCTGCCTGGTTTTATTCTGAATATTTTCACTTGGCAGTGTATGAAAATTTGTGTTACTTTACAGATAAACTAATGATGTTTATTTGGTTGCATCATCATGGTTCTGACCCGAGAATTGCACACAAACTTTGGTGTGGTGGTTGACGTGAGTGGTGTAATCGTCGTTCACAGACCCTTCGCATGCTATACCTAGTGTTAGCGGCTCGTATCCTCAGTGTCTGTGCCGCTGAAATACTTGATCACTCGTATTATTCTCGCTCGGTGCAATAGCATTGGTAATAAGAGGGCGGTTTTAAAATGTGACTAATTAACTAGCATCATCGCATCCAGTGCTCGGCTAATCGTTGTTCGAACTTGACTGTTGTCCGAATCTTGAACGAAATTGGCCAACAGAAACTAAATATTTAATTAATTGTGATGTAGAGTGCTCAGCGCATCGATTTATTAGGTAATTTAGTTGGTTTATGATCGGCTGTCACTACTACTGCAGTAACAGTGGCGTTCATCTTCGAAACTACCTGACGTAGCCACGCAGTCATGGATCTTGCCCATGACGAAGAATTCATTTTAGTGCATGCGAACAAAGTGCGATTCGAAATGTATCAAAAAATTGTGCCATGTGATACGTTGTAGGCACAATAAAATCGATTACAAATCTGCC
This sequence comes from Fasciola hepatica, assembly GCA_948099385.1. Taxonomy (NCBI): domain Eukaryota; kingdom Metazoa; phylum Platyhelminthes; class Trematoda; order Plagiorchiida; family Fasciolidae; genus Fasciola; species Fasciola hepatica. The sequence continues at coordinate 25,628 of CANUEZ040000077.1, forward strand.
TTGAGAAAGGCTACCCGCGCGAACGGAAATGTCAGCTGATTACAGGCACTCCTAACAACGTTGTTACTGAATATTAAACATTTACTTGTAATAACTCCTTCCGTTTCTACCCTATTTCTACTCTATTGTATTGAACGAGTATACACAAATACGCACAGACAAGATGAATGGAGAATTCAGAATGATCGTTTAGAAGCTTTAATCAGCTTGGAATCAGATCAAACGGCTGAGACGGAATCAAATAAATATCAAAAATGTGAATGGAACACACGGAATGAAACGAAAGTGTTTAGTCTACCACATCTATCAATACTCATGGAGTGGTGCTGTCAGTTATATTACCAGGTATTTGTGCGCTCTACGTGTACTAATTGAATATCCCGAAAGGGGGATACCACGAACCAGCTTTATCTTTCCAATATTTTGTACCCGTTTACAAACCCTCAGGAAACTGCAGAGGTATTGTTGTCAGTACCGGAGATCGTACTGTAATGGGACGGATTGCTAATTTGGCTTCCGGTCTACAGATCGGACAGACACCCATTAGCAAAGAAATCAGTCATTTTATCCACCTCATCACAAGTGTGGCCGTATTCCTCGGAATTTCGTTCTTTGTGATTGCTATATCCCTGGGCTACCATTGGCTGGACGCTGTGATCTTCCTCATCGGTATCATTGTAGCTAATGTGCCAGAAGGCCTTCTCGCCACGGTGACGGTAAGTTCACTCTTGCTCTCAGTGAAATGAAAGCTTTCTGTTGGCTGTCAGCTTTCAGTATCTTTTCATTGGAATGGACACAAACCGTTGTGCTGATCTTTCCTAGGGACCTGTTTAATGCGGTTTGGTCAGTGCAGTAATTCAAATTCTTCCTGGCAATGTTTAGTGTTTTTTAAATATCACCAGTAGAGTTTTTGTGTTGTTCTATTTCATTCAGCAGTGTTCCGGACAAATCCGTACAATAAACTCTTTGTGGTTACTGTCTTCGAATGAACATGAAACATCCCATCGCAAGATAAAACTCCGCTATAGTGCGTAGAAATTCACTAATTTTCACGAGATGAAGTTAGATACCTGAGCTCGCCTACAGGTTATTCGGTTATCATATTTAGAACCTGTCGACTGCACGCATTTAATGTGGCGTTGCTTAGGAAGTGTCCTGAAAGTGAGAATTCTCAATAAGTCCTTTTTGGTTAAAGTAGCAAGTGCTTCCTTTTTGAATCGTCAGGCGATCATTGGGAATGTCGACGTATTCAACGAGTGCTCAGTGTTGGTTTCCTTGGTCCCCATACATACTCAATCCTGTAGAGAATTGAAAGTTTGTGTTTATCATTGTTCCAGTGATGTGTTTGTTTCCAGATGCTCGCATCACGACAGCCTACTACAGCATCAAGAGAACCTCCGTTTTTAATTATTAAACCAAGATAAATTTTGCGGGACGTTGATTGGTAAAACGTTATCGTCCTACGTTCACTGTGCATATATGTAACGAATATACTTGCTTTATTTCACTCCTAGGTCTGTCTAACCTTGACCGCTAAACGTATGGCCAGCAAGAACTGTTTGGTGAAAAACCTGGAAGCGGTCGAGACATTGGGGTCGACAAGCACTATTTGCTCCGACAAAACCGGTACCCTGACGCAAAACCGAATGACCGTAGCTCATATGTGGTTTGACAATAAAATCTATGATGCAGATACTACGGATGACCAATCAAGTGAGTACCGTAGGACCAATGTGCAGTGAAAGGTTCACAACGCAATAATCACCGGTTTAGGCCCCAATAACCCAGTTTTGGCATTTCCGTCTTGTGTACTACAGTATGATCTAAACACTGATGCGGCAAAAAGGCTGCTACTCATTTGAGTCTATGGCCAAAACACCTGGTCCCGATTGCGATTCAAAAAATACGCATTTTGAATTCGGCACTGTGTTCAAGTCTTTAAAAAAATCTATACCAGCCTGTTTACATCGGTGAGTTAATGGATTTCAGGTAGCATAGAACTATTATGAATGGCTATTTCCGCCTCAGACTCAGTGAACCTCAAGACACCGTTCAGAGTGGAAACCAATAATTTGAACAGGGTGCCGCAAAACTGTGGAAGTATCCCTTCCCGCATCTTTCGATTTCGTTCAGAGTATGAAAAAATTGGGAACAGGTCGAAGATTTCCGTTATGCCGGATGCATGCATATATTTCAGCATTATACTTTTTGCGCACAAAATTCCGCGTCATGCGTATTTTCTAAAGTTGATTTTTATATCAGACAGTGCACTGCATTATTTTATGAAGTCAATTTCCACCTTATATCTTGTTTTGTAGTTGCGAACTATGACAAAAACTCACCCACTTGGATGGCGCTTGCACGTATTGCTATGCTATGCAATCGTGCCGAATTCAAAACTGGTGAAGAGAACAAACCGGTTTTAAAGCGTGAATGCAACGGTGATGCTTCAGAATCAGCGCTGTTGAAATGTGTGGAACTTTCCTTTGGTGGAGTTACCGACTACCGACGTAAGAATCCCAAGGTGGCTGAAATTCCGTTCAACTCAACTAACAAATACCAGGTAAACTCATTCAGCTATTTACCCTCTGATGATAAGAGTTTTTACTAGAAATGTAGAGTAAAAAGCCGTTTTTTTCATTCAGCTAACTATAAGTACGCCCTATTTGTTGCATGCAAGTGTTCAGTAGTGCTGTGATGACCTTGCAAATCAGCAATGGCAGTTTTATGGCATTCTGTTATCTGTCTATTCAAAATTTTAACCAAACTAAATTTCATCTTCTTTTAGTTGTCTGTTCATGAAACAAGCGACGGAGATGATCGCTACTTGATTGTGATGAAGGGAGCACCAGAACGGATTCTGGATCGATGCAGCACCATTTTGTTAAACGGGAAAGAGGAGCAAATGACTGATGAAATGCGTGATCAATTCAACAATGCATATCTGGATCTGGGTGGCATGGGCGAGCGTGTTTTGGGTTTTTGTGATTCCCGTCTGCCCAAAGAATCTTATCCCAAGTGAGTACGACTCATCACAGCAGACCAAGCACTTGCGGTAGCATAAAATCAATGAGTTGACGAAGCGTCATGTCTCGTTTTTCTCCGTCTATTCGTTACTTCCAAGTTATTCAGTTTCATTTAATAAAATGAAAGTTTGCTTGAAATCATTACTTGTTAGGTTTACTTGTGGACCATCATGCAAATTTGTTTGCCCCGCTTTTGTGAGGTCGCAGATTAAGGGAACATGGTGTTCTTTTGACTTATTTCGAATTCAGCTAGCAGGTTTCTTTTACACAAATCAAAAAGATTTCGCTTCTTATTACGGGTGACGTTCTCCGTGGAGGCGAATATACATATTCAAATAAACTTATCTGGAATGCAGCCCCCATTTAATTGTTAACCAAATTTTGTATAGGACAATACCAATAAATTTGCAGAAGAACCAGTACTAAGACGTTCAATTTGTAAAGGCTTCGGACTGAAATTTGTGACTTATACCGGCACAGCCCGTTTGGTTGACACTGGCCCTTCGATTAAGTTGCAGAAGCCAACTTAGAATCTTAGGATAGTCTGTGCCATTGTTATCATACTATAGAGTATGTACATGTACCTTCTTTTCAACCGTGTGATACGTTTTTGTAATCTAACTAAAAATCAGAATTCATAGGAATTACGCTATCGTTTACAGCTGGCATTTTTTAAGTCGAAACGAAATTAGCCTATTCCCTATTCTACCATTTAAAATTGACCCAAATTTAACCCGTGAACGAACAAATCGAAATTTAATTGTTTAGTAATTCACGCATTAACAGACCACCGTATCTGTCATTCTCGTGGTTTGGTTCATCAAAACCGGTTCACTTCATTCAACCATTAACCTGGCACTTCGGTGCTGTGATTTTGATTGCTGCCTTCCAGCATCGTCTAGTCAAGAGCAAAAGTAATAGAAACATAGAGTGAAAAAGATCCAAAAACAAGGCAATGTGCTAAAATCACGAAGACAAAGAAATAGTTTGAATGCAACTAGGCCACTGGCTGTGACACCTAGTCATTTCACTCAAAGTCTCAAGCTATTGGGTAGGTGGGTTACGTGGACCCCAACTCGCAAGTCTAACACGCCCTACTTGGCCAAGTCCATTAGTCAAGGTTTCCATATTTTTCTGCCATGTTATGGACTGACCACTTCGACCTATCTTCCAACCACTATCTGTCTCGGAGAACAGGGTACGTCAAGGAGGCCTATCGGTGGACATGCGTAGAACATGTCTCAACTACCTTAACCTGCCCAGGTAACAAAACTTATCTGCTTCAGCTTAAACTTCGCCTGTCAAGACGAGGTTTGGTGAAGCCACAACCCAGTCCTTCAGCATAAACGGGCCTAGCACCAGTGAGTGACGGTTATAATGATCACAAGAACGGACCTCGAAAGTCGTATTGATACAACGAATACGTTTGTAAATCCAATAAGAAAGCCTGACAATGTGATATGACAAAGCGTTTAGTTACAATGACGAAGAAAGATTAAAATCTACAATAAGCTTCAGGGGTTACGTTCATCAGTAATTAAATTGCCCAATGGTTAGGAAAAGAACGCTGGGATAAATAAAATGATTCCCTCGCCGAATGTTTAAAATTGCTCACACAGAACTGACAGAAAGCGAACCATTTGTATCCATCCCGGGTGAACTGCGGAACTGAATATTGCCCACCAGATCCCAGTCCTAGTTGGGACTAAGTGAATGCGCTCTGCCACGGGTTTCTGACAAGAATAAATGAGTTGTACAGTGCTTCTGTCCGTTCTTAAATAATGATTTCATCCTTGACGCTCATAATGAAACACTCGGCGAGTGCCATCTCACTGTAGTATCTCAGAGTTTTACCAACAATCCTCCCCTAAAGTTGATGACAATTCAGTTCTTTTACCTAGAAATACTGAATACCCAGTCGCGTTGTTTATGCTTTTCGTTTTTATGTTACTAACACCGATGTTTAGAACTTTCTCCATCACATTTGTGGTTTCTTGTAGAGGTTTCTCTTTCAACGTGGATGAGCCAAACTTCCCTGTGGGCAACATGAGATTTGTCGGTCTGATGTCTATGATCGATCCTCCTCGCGCTGCCGTACCGGATGCTGTTGCTAAATGTCGTTCAGCTGGAATCAAAGTTATTATGGTTACAGGTGACCACCCTATTACGGCCAAGGCTATTGCCAAAGGTGTCGGCATTTTTTCGGAAGGGACAAAGACTGTGGATGATATTGCCGCTGAGCGTGGCATTCCAGTTCGTCAGGTGAGTTGTAATTGACAGAGAACCAACGTATATGGATCCATTTTGGACTCATTAGAAAATCTCATGCTCATGGGGAGCAAGTTTAGTAATTTCGGTTTCGTAATATATGGTAACCGGGAAAGGTTTAAATGTTTGTTTTGCCTGAGACAGTTCAGTATAACTATGTCTCCATCTGTCATAACAATATAAACGCAACAGGTCAAGTAAGGTCTTAGAATAAGGCAAGTGATGTGGAAGCTGGGACCGTACGTGATCCTAGAACATAACTAAAAATAGTATTATTAATAATGTCAATAATAATGGTAACAATAATTTTGCTTGATGCATTCTTTTTCCGATGTGCATTAAAAAAAAACATAGCAGTGGGACTTTTTATTATTTCGTTTCTCTATACTGTCCCCTGCGCATGTGGTGAGATCCACAACTGTATTTCTGCATACCGAATTACTGACTGCTATTGAAAGTGATTCATTTTTACTATTTTTCCCTTGAAGGTGAATCCTCGAGATGCAAAGGCATGTGTCATTCATGGAACTGATCTGCGTGATATGACCCCAGCACAGATTGATGAGATTCTTCTCAACCATAGCGAGATTGTGTTCGCCCGAACCAGTCCACAACAGAAACTAATCATTGTCGAAGGATGTCAGCGACAGGGAGCCATTGTGGCTGTGACTGGTGATGGTGTAAATGACAGCCCGGCCTTAAAACAGGCCGACATCGGTAAGAGCAAGAAATAACGTTATTCGGCAACGGTTTGTTATGAAAAGAAATTTCCTCAAGCAAACTCACTGCTATTTTTCTCACTTTTAGGAATCGCAATGGGTATTGCTGGAAGTGACGTGAGCAAACAAGCTGCTGACATGATCCTGTTGGATGACAACTTTGCCTCGATTGTGACCGGAGTTGAGGAGGGTCGGATCATTTTTGACAACCTGAAAAAGTCAATCGCTTACACACTGACTTCTAACATTCCGGAAATCACGCCTTTCCTAGTTTACATCTTGGCTGACGTTCCGCTTCCATTGGGGACCATCACTATCCTGTGCATTGACTTGGGTACTGACATGGTGAGTTGTAACTGATCACAAAACAAATCGTGCAGATAGGACAATCATAATTTGGGTCTGTCAGATATTCTTTCCAATATCAGGTTTTATTTAACCCGCACTGCTTCCGTATGCTCCTAGCATGCGGTGTGAGCACAATAAATCGAATGGCACAGATCAGTGATCCTGAAATTTCTTCACACAATATTCTTATCTTGTCTGCACGCATCATTTGTTTAAGCCATTGTGTTTTTCCACCTTTTCAGGTTCCTGCAATTTCGTTGGCGTACGAAGAGGCTGAGGCTGACATCATGAAGCGTATGCCACGTGACCCGTCAAGAGACAAGCTTGTCAACGAGCGATTGATCTCCATGGCTTACGGTCAAATCGGTATGATTCAGGCGTCCGGTGGATTCTTTGTGTACTTCGTCATCATGGCCGAAAACGGTTTCACTCCGACTCGATTACTCGGTATTCGTGAAGCCTGGGATTCGAAGGCTGTCAGTGATTTGCCTGACTCGTATGGGCAAGAATGGGTCAGTTCGCATGATCATAATGCACTACGTAGACCAGTGTCCTTACTGACATATTTAGAGCTGACAGTCATTTTCCAGTTACCAAAATGTATCTCCAGGCTACCAATACCCTTAGATATTTTGTTAGTTACACGGATTTGCAGGGCGTTAGTTGTCCTTGCATGTTACAACCTACTAAATCCGTATTTTGAGCTTTTCGGAAAGTAGTCCCTTTTCATGAAGTAAGGCGTTTGTTGGAGACGAGTTTCTGCAGTCAAAGTCACGTTTGGTGCCATTTCTACCAACGGTTGATTCTGATTGTTCTAACATGGATTCTTACCGACTATTTAGTTTAGAATGATAAGAATGATATAACAATGTTGCCGTAAGTACGTAATGCATCTGCTAACTTTCCACCCATCGACTGGTTTTTTCCTCTCCGTTATTCTGTCCTACGCTGAGCCCGGAGCGATCTCGTTAATACGAACTTTTGCATGCGCAAAGAGGCGTTTCATCTCTAAGCTTGGCATAAAACTTTTTCTCTCTTTGTATGTGTGCTTTGTGTACTCGCGTAAGGTCGGAACAATTTTAGGACAATCGAACTATTACTCGCTTTTTCGTGTCCTTAGCCAGTTAACCTCCCTGTTTTCCTCACAGTCTCCCTCATGAACACATTGTTCTGCCTTTCCAAATAGGCAGTCGACCTAACAAAGGACAATTTTAGAAGCGGAGAATACTGTTTCGGTAACAGCTTGACTCCTTCAGTGTTCCTAATTTTTCCCCAAAAGAAGAGACCTAACCCCACAGACATACTTGCTAGCGAGAGTGATTTCACGAAGAAATGGGTATGCAGATGAGAGACAACTCGCAGATAACAATGATATAAATTCAACTAACGCTCGAGGGTTAGCTGCTAAGTTATCTGAATCAGTGTGTTTCAGTTTCGTCTCCTTTCAGAGTATTTTTAGGATTACGGACTTAAGTTTGCTTAATCTAGTATAGTTCAACTCATTTGGAAGGTCTTATCCTTGCTATATTCATGACTATATTGTCATCGAGTGGAATTGATGCAATTCTTTTTATCCTCGCTGTTCACCGCAGAAACTCTTCGCCACATGCTGTGCGGTTTATTTCATATTTTGCTGTCAAAGCGGCGGAATCTATTCACCAGTCTTTTTTTAATTCATAAACAGACCTATCGACAACGCAAAAATCTTGAGTACACTTGCCACACCGCCTTCTTCGCATCCATTGTGATTGTGCAGTGGGCTGATCTGATGATTTGTAAAACCCGACGCAATTCCATTTTCCAACAAGGAATGTGGAATCACCAACTGACCTTTGGGCTTTTCTTTGAAACCACATTGGCTATTTTCTTGTCGTACTGTCCTGGATTGGACAAGGGTCTCCGAATGATGCCTCTGCGGTAGGTTGATTGTACTCGACGTATTCATTCGTATTTGGATAATGCTTTTCCTTTCGGTAGCTGGTTTTCCATGCTCGGTTGAATGAAATAAAGTAAAAGGAAAGGAAAGTTTCACTTTTCCCAGCTGCCATCTCGGATTATCACATGTTTGAACTTGTTTCCGTAGTTTATTTTAGCAGTGTTATATATGTCTCCGAATACATTTCCTGTGAGTGTAATTTTTGGTTAGTTGGGTACTGGTTAGAAGGGGATTTATGATGGTGAACATGAAGCGTGGACATGGTCATGTAGTGTCCCAGGTCTTCCTGGCGGTCCACTCGACTCAATTAACGTAATTCAGCGGGACTGAAGGTCGCAGCCAATAGCTTTCTACTGTTCACACTACTTTGTCTGACTGATGTCCTCACTTTGTCCATTAGTATCCCTCATCAGATTAGTTTCTGCCTAGAGAGACTGACCAGATCATCACACTTATTGAATCACAAATGGTTGTTCAAAACAACACAATTTGTTGTACATCATTCTGAGTTTCTTTAGCTTTCAGACTTGGTATTCGCTTAGTAGTTGGCTCTGGTTCTCTTGGCTAATTCCATTCTATGAATTGCGATTACGTATTTCTAAACATTTCTAATTTTCTGTTCCAGATTCACTTGGTGGTTGCCAGCCTTACCGTTCAGTGTGCTCATTTTCGTCTACGATGAGATCCGCAAATTGCTACTGAGAAAGTTACCACCGGGTTCATGGTTGGAACGCGAAACTTACTACTGAGTGGTTGTGCCTCATCGTCCGTCCGTTTGCGTGTCTTTTCGATTGTCAGAAAAATGTCTGCCGCAAACATGCCGTCAGTTAAGCTTACGCGAAATACCAACCTGAAGGCCAAATCCGCGGGCGCACACAGCCATAGCACTCATATACCCTGGTCCATTCCCCATCCTTTGGCTCAGTCCGGCCTTTGCATTCTCACTGTGAACAGTTGCCTTTTGATTCCACTTTTTCTCAGCCCTTTGTTCTTTTCAGATCACAACACTCCACAGTTAACTTTCTCGCCGGAGAACGATCAATATTGAAATCCGTGTTTTTTGCTCTAGGCAATCTCCATTGCGATCCATACGGTTTCCCTGTTTTCTCGTGTTTCCTTGTGTCCGTCTGTCGATTCTTTACAATCGTTCTTCTTGACCGTGCACTTTTGTACTTACTCGGTCTACGGGTTTGTCAATCACAAAGTAGTGTTTTTTATGTTGTTCGCTGTGAATTTTCAAGAACATAGTGTTGTTCCTTTCTGACCATTCTTCAAAACGCTGACTAAGTCTGCCCGGCACAATACTGAATTGTTTTTTGGGTTCTATGCCAAACCCATTCGCACGCACATGAGTACACCGTTGAATAATACCTACATTTCTCCGAACTAGACTGCAATTTCCCTGTGCCTATCCCATCGTCGATCTTGCGACGAGATAATTGGCTAATTTCCGATTGGTTCACCTAGAACAGTGTGTGTTTGTGCAAGTGTTTCTTGTCCCTTGCTCCACATCCCCACTCCCGCTGAGTAAATCGGTCCCAGTAGTCTATTTCAGAACCTAGATTTTCAAATGAAAACTTGCTTTTTCTCTTACCTTTGGTTTTTCTTCTTGGTTCATCACATGTAAACCCCATTGATGCCCTATTGATTCCATGTGCCACGAAGCCTGTCTACCGGCCAATCCATCCGTAGAAATTTTACCATACCTTTTCTCTAATCAGAACAACTGAGGACAAGCATTCATAGGGTATGCATTAGTGTACGTTTAGTGTTTTCCATGTACGTTCAAACGTGTGCGTGCGTGTAGCGCCTAGTTTCCCCGTGATCCTGATTCCCGTTGCTCTTTTGTTTCCAATACCACTCGAACTGCACAGACGCATTAGTGAACGTTCCGAGAACATTCTGTGTAGCTATCGCACGCCATTGTTTTCTTCTTCAATCAGTGCTCAATTAATTTCATTCTTTTTCACAACACCTGGCTTCCGTTCATCTCATCGCACAGTTCCTTGGGTTCAGCAATCAGTCACTTCTAGCCATCATGTGATTTCTACCCTTCAGACCGCTGGTAGCCGTCTTCTTTGGGCTACTTTCTCCTAGTTGCGCTAATGATATGTCATGAACGTCCATAGTGTGTGCACCAGTAATTTAGCAGGACTCGGTTAGCTCACCACTTCTCAGGCACGAAAAGATGGAATTTGTTTGCCGTGTGTGTGCGTATGTTGGAACTCTGGAGTTTCGTCCGATTACTGCGCAGCGATCCGGTTCATGTTTTAATCTTCCAGTACCGATACGATCTCACAGGTCTCCTATTTCTCTTGTGTAGTACAGTTTCACTTACTTTTGTTGAATCCACTAAATATTCTTGAACGTTACGTCACCGCGGTCTGGTTTTACGTGATTGATTTCCACAGTCTGGATTCCAACGGTTACGAAAAGCATCAGGTTCGCTGTTTTTTGTGATTGACGACCATGGCTCCTCCATGGTTGATTATCCGCACCTGTCTGACCTTGGTTCTACGTGCAGCATCTGAGAAAGAATAGTCATCTGCATACAAACTATTCCTGATCGCCCCTGTTTCTTGGACCCAGTGGTATGTCATCGTTATGCAATCTTTTCCTCTGAAGTCACATTTGATGTTCCGGTCAGAAACCTAGAGTGGCGAATGTTTATGTTGGATGCAGCAAGATCGATCTCCGTTGGGGAAACTGAAAGGTCGGGATACATCTCGATGGAATTGACACGCACTGTACTTCTGTACCCACACACACGCACGCACGCGGATTTGTTTGTTCTTTCTCCTGTTCTTTGATTGCTCGTTTGTTTTACTGAAGATCGAGCTGGAGTTTATACACCTCGTTTTTGTAGTTTCAGCTCCGAATCCCCCCCCCGCTCTTTAACCCTATCCCACTGAACGGAAATGTGCGACTATTCATTTCACAATTACTACCATGAATCACCATTATTAATAATACTTCTGTGTTACCATTGGTAACACTACTGATGTTGATAATATAATACGAATAGAACTACCACTACGGACGTCAATAAAAATTGCACTTCAATCTTATTGCTTTTGCGATCGAGTGGATGAGGGCGTTCAACAGATAATTAGGCTTGAAAACGGTCTACGGGTTCAATGATAACTGCCATCAGCTTTACTTACATAGTGATGTGATAGTGACTGAAGGCAGTTTCGTGATGGCTTCTGGCGAACTTTCTGTTATGATATTTTCAGCTGTATCATTTGCAGATTGGGAATTACCATTCTTTCAATGTAGGGTCATCTGCACTCATCAGTTATTCAGAATGTGGATTCCGCCCGCTGTCTTTGTTATTCGCCTAGGTTCGGACGACTGTCATTCTCACGTGTTAGTTTGCTATAATCTTGGATCATAGTCTGCTCGGGAGAGGACTTAGTATAAAAAGCCAAATAACAAGACATCAACATGCAATTTACTCACGGTATAGATTCGTGATCTGACCGGTCGTATCATCTTTCTCCATCGACAGTCTAGGGTCAAATTCTTCCCTCTGCTGAGACGTCTCATCGTTGGTGTACAATATTCGGAAACAAGCTAATTTTTATGTCATGGATACCATGCAAATAATCCATCACTTTCTACCTACCTTTTGGTTCTGCATAGACAGACTTCGGTCTTCCATTCTGCAACTATCACTGACATCATTGAACGGTCTGTGCCGAGAAAGCGCCTCCAAGGATGTGTTCTGTTCATGTATCACGATGCGGAGTCAAGGACGATTGCGCATAGCCGCCGCTGTTGTCATCGTCATCCGAGTTCTGGTTTCGTGTTTACCGAGCGTTTAGCCGTTTTCTTGTTTTTGTGTGCTCTGCGCGATCTTCAATCTCTGTTTAAAATGAGTGCGAGGATTGCAAAGACCGCATAGACTGGGAGAGTCCTGTGCTGAATTACTAGTACGCACTGTATACATTTAAGGCGTAATAAGTGCTGTCTGCCTCCAATGTTCATTAGTGATGTGTGAGAATGAACATTGTTCGAATAAGCCAAAGACACTAGCCAGCTTGCCAGTGCCTCCAGGGATGTTTTCATTATCTCGTACAGTTTAAAGCGGGTGGCTTTCGAACAATCACGGGGAATCCGATCTTGAAATTCCATACACCGATTTGTATCACATGCGGTTCACCAGTCCAGGTAATTGCATCGCCGAACACACGACGCCCTATAGTTTTCACTGTGAAGACTGTTGATCATCGAAGTATTGGTGCTCGCCCAAACAGTGCAGTCACTCAGTACAAGTGACTCTGAAACTCGGTCTTCGTAAGAATATTAAATACAAAAGTGCCAGTGTTCGACTGCGGCGTCAATGAATGTGGTAGAACAACAGGATATGCTCTGAAATTGATTAGCGTAGCTTTGTTTGCCAAAGCGACTGACAGTTGAAAAACAAATTGGAGTAGACAACTGAAAGTAGTCTATTGAAGAATTGGGATAATTTCAATTGATAAGGAATTAGTTGAGGTTACTGAAAAATATTTGCAGTTCACGAGCTTAGGGAATGAGTGGATACTTGGGCGCAAAATTTTCTCACGCATGTTTGACTCACCAGGCTTAAGAGCAATACGAGATGTGCCAACTAGCATAGCGATACCACTGTATGGCGTACAGAAACCAGTATGGGATGGGTCCAAAAATTCAACGAACGATAAGATAATGATCGCGAACACGGGATACTAGTGTGGCAGAGTGTAAATACTACTTACTGAACGAGCAATTTCCAATAAACAACCTATTTACCAGGCACGTCTTCTGGATTATAACAGCAGTACCGTGCTTAGTTTCCTCGGTTGCCAACATAAAATACACCAGTTTAGGTGATGCGGCACATGGGATCAATGGAGAAAAATGTTTATGACAGTAGAACCAGTAGTTCATGTTAGGTGAGTGTGTGATTTATGTCGGAGAAGGCAGATAGTTTGCAATGCTTGCTTCTGCGCACAAATATGTAAATTTTCTGACTTAATTGGAAAAGCATGTTTGAATCAGAGCATTGTTCAGGCTATGACGTACACTATTATAAATCCGGTAACCTTAAAGAGAGGATCAGATAACGTAATCTACTTTCGTTCCTTTGTCAGCATAGGCATCCGTTTTGCACCATGATCTCGAGTGATGTTCGATGAAGTGTTTCGTATAACCATTGGCCAGGATGGTTTTCTTGATGTAATCTTCGTCATTTTGCAGTTGATCAGAAGAACGGATGCTACGGACCCCATGGAGGCGTTCTGACCAAACTTCGTTTGTAAACCGCTGATGCGAAACCAGAAGAGGGTATACAAAGACCAATTCAAGGTGCTAAACTCCGAATAGCCCTTTTGTAGCGTTACCGTACGGACACATTGTGAGTCAAATGTTTAGCGACCATGGTTGGATTCCTTTCATAAGATACGGATAAGTTCATATGGGCCGAATTCGACTGATACCGCGCAGTTATTCACTTTCCGTCTTTATTAACAGGATGCAAAGGACACAATATAAAGACGAGATAATGTCTGACTGTGCCAGTCTTAGAAGAAAATACCCTCGTTCATCCACAATACTAACTGCAACGCATCAAATAACAAACTCAATCATCAGGGTGATGCTAGTTAGCTCCCGTTCACCATAACAGATCCTCGCTGGAAAGTCAACAACAGTACTAACGTGAAGTGATGCCTTGAGAGCCAGTTTCGTTAGCTTAGTGTGGTACTCGTAATACGAAATGAATGTCAGATTTTGAGCCGCAGTCAGGGTTTCATGAGTACATGCTGCTGGTGAATTTTGAGACGAATGAAAATTTCCATGTTTGAGGTAGGTAGCAGAGCACTGTGTTTGAGTGACAACGAAATTTCTCCGGAAGAAAACGACCGGTTTTACGGTTGTTGAAGCTACACCACGCATGTTTCCAGTGACGAGATTAGATTCCTCGTTGCGATCATGCATGTGTCGAGATGAGGCTGTTGATGGTAAATGTCAGTAGCAAGATGTAAATAATACGAGTACGGCTGATGCGGGGATTGAAATACTGAATGCGACCAAGCAAAAGTTCTCTTCGGAGCATCCGCAAGGGTTTGATAGTGCGCGATACTGATTGTTAAATTTCTCCTCACTCGGAATATTACTGATGGGTGCACTCTAACAAGCAACCTTCATTTTCGGCTCGTTCAAAAAAATGAGAAAAATGGCAGTTTGGTTCGGTTTAATTCAGATCATTCCTTTCTACCGCTAACCGGCGCTTTTGTGCTCTGCTTTTTGTTAACACCTCATCGCATCGTCGAGTCTACGATTAACTTAAGTCGAACCATGGTGGGTAGCTAACTAAAGAATAACGGTATTGGTGGAAATCATATGGACAAGGAGAGAGCTTGAATGCAAGTACAGCTACGACCGCGGCATTGAGCCATGCCAAGTAATATCTCTGATCATCCAGTAGGTAGAACCAAGCCCCGAAGCCCAACAAGTCCTGCTCGATTAAATCAACTGAATAAGGTTTCCAAACTAAAACATGAAATTAATTTCCAGGGATACGCCATGGCTTCCGGCCGTGCGCGTGTAAGAATCCATCGATCAGGGAATAACTGTAAGAATCATTGATTTGACTGAGTTGAAATGACCAAAAAATGGTTTCCACGCGGTGACTCGAAATAATAACGACACTTGGCAATCCACCGGAACTAATGCTCAATGCACAGTAACGGTGAAACTGACTCTACGCGTGACAGATGATACAAGTTGATGTAGTGAGAATTTGTGCAGCTGACAAGTCTGGTAACCATCGACGATAAAAAAAAACCCAACTGAGAATCGGTGTTTGCAACAATGGACAATATTGTGTTTATATTTAGAACTCTTTTTTATTTTCTGTCAAACAGCACAGGGGCGGAAATATGAAACTTGTTCCATCCCAGTTTACGGACACAAAAATTGATCAGCTCAACGGAGCCACAAGGATCAGCAGATTCTGTTTGAACTGAAATTATCCCTGGGTTGAGTTTTATTGATCTTACAGAATGAGGGAATGAGAAGAAAGAAGACGTGTTCTAATTCATTGAAACAATTATAATACTGAGAACAAGGGCAGCATTTCAATGAATGTCACAGATTATCATTCTGATACTGATAATGACTATTTATCTGGGCTAAATTTACTCAGTCAAAATGACTGTTCACTGGACAGCTGTAGTGAAAGCAATCGACAGATTTGAGTAGTTCCTTATCTCACCATTGACCAGTTTGAAAGCCATGCTTCAGACCTAAATTTTATGCCAGGGCGATTTGGGACAAAATAAATATACAAATTGTTGATGGATTTCTCAATAAACTTACAGTTTGAAAAAAAAAACACGTTCTTCTCTCCGAATGCAAAGTGCCAGCAAATATTTGTCACAGATGGGTTGGGTGTGACTTAGTGTTCTGGCTTAGCTTGCTCTAGTTCACCAAAGCCTCATCTAAAAATGGAACACGTCGAAGCAATACGATCAAATCAGTGGAAAGAGAGAGAGAGACTAAGTACGAAAGGTCATTTTATGGGCGCAGGGCGACAATCTAATTCCATATACACTGTGAATCGAAGGATTTATTGCGTCCAGGTAACAACGGAGTGAATTTTGTAGACCATAATCGAACGGTCTAAAGAGTCTCACAAAGTCTAATCCACTAGACACGATTTTCATACCTTTATGCAATCATCTGTAGCACACACTCCAACGTGTTTTCCCAGTATTATCTGCCTCGACGAACAAACCCCATGGAGGAGGACTGCCGGGAGCCGTACACAACGAAAGCCTCGTCTCATCTGACTCGCACAAACTGTGTCCACACTTGCAGTCGATCTGGAATGCCCGGGTTCTCTACACCGAAACTAGACACAGTGAATCCTAGTTCGATACTGTTGTCAATGTTTGCACTGGGGTTCTGTCTATCAATAGTTTTTGCAATGCTTTGCCCTTCTCAAACGGTTCCTAAATACTGTGTTCGTAATTAGTAGTAATTCAGTTACAAATATGTGATTGTCTGTACGTTTTAAAGACTGCTCTTACCATAAAACTGAAAACTCTAGATCAAATGGTTTAATTTATTTCAGTTTCTATATCATGGAAAGACTACTGTCCCGAATTGTGGGGGGCAGTGCTGTCAACTTGATCGGCATTCGTCAGAAGGTCATCTTCGTGAACTTTAAAAATTAGTGTCCCGAGTTCGATTCACTTCATCAACGGTCACTTCCTCAATTCGCATCAGTGGATTGCCGGTGTTTCCACCTCAAAAATATTGCGTTCTGCAGTTTAACAAATGTAGGAAATAGAGGAATATCTATCTACTTAATTGATGACTACTGGGCTTGGTGACTAGGCGTCATTGTTGCACAACTACTGGATCGATATTTTGTGGCTTTGTTCACTGTTCTGGCCTGCGCCCATAGTGTAGGAAATGATCAGTTTAAAAGTGTCCTCCACATTACCGATTCCCAAGGATAGCCAACAGCCGACCTAGCTGTTCAGTGCTCAAGTTATTTCGCTTTGTCCCAGGCCTTTTGAATCTGCGGTCACTTCTTTTGCTGAGATAATTAGCCATTTAAACTCTGTATTTATGGGCACAGAATAGTTGGCTGGCCTACGATATCCTCTATCACGTTAGCTTGAAAAGCCTTTGCAAGCGAAGAGGTTTATGGATCCGAGAAATTAATAATAAAGTAACTGAATATAGTCCGTTTTTCTGATATATTACTAGTTAGTAGAATCACTCTGGTTCCGCCACGGAAATCTTGGTGCAAATATTATCATACTGAGCTAACTGGCATATACCTTCCATAAGCTTAAACCAATCTGTGCTCAGGCTTGATACCTTTGCCACAAGAGAGAATATGCAGTTCGAGGACAGATTGAAATTAGCTTTTTCTAGTTGGTTTGCTTGTGAAAAAGTTCACGGGAAGTTTGTGAGATTCGGTAGCTTCTCGAACAACCAACGCGAAAACTGCATCATTGTTTCCAGTTCTGGCTGTTTGTCCTATTGTTTCCAGGTAGCGATAATCCTCATTCTTTGGGCCTCAAGCTGATTACATCAAAGCACCACCAAAATTAGGTCAATAACGAGTATCCAAGTGACAAACTGTGATCCAACCACCGAATCATTTCTTCCAGCTATGCCAAGGGGATGCAAGCCGAACTCGGAAAGGTAGACGATGGACAGATATACGCAAAATATTTGTGTTACTTAAGCTTGTACGGAGTGACTATCTCGGTAAGGATGCGGCTATCCACACCAGATAAACGATGACGAACCTCATTCGTAATCAGTCGGTTTTTTCATCAGATACAAGCTGTGATCTGGAGATACAGATGGTCGATTAGGGTAAACAGCCGAGCGTCCGTAGCGCACAGCTGCTAGGTTTTTACAAGTGCAGAGTAAAACAATGCAAGTCATGAATTTGCACACTTGAATGCTGTGGTGGCGCTCAGATTGTTGGAGGTTGACGAAAACCAGCCTGACCTTCCCGTACGCTGAACGTATCAGTTTTCCAAAATCATCTCTGGCTGTGATGAGGTTTTCGTGGGAATTACAGCTTTCCATTAGTTCTACCTGACCGGCATTCAGCGCAGTTCAAGCCAGCTTTGTATACGCACTTTAAATCAGGATGGGCCAGAAGCATGGGCGGACACTTCGTTATCCCAACCGTTCATAAGGTGTTACATTGTTTGTGCAGCAGCACGGATTCATCTGCGCGTCCTACGTCAAAATGCTGTTTTCTGAGAGGAGTTGCACTCTGTCGCTGTACAGACCAGACAAGCGTACTTTACAGTTATGGAAGATTCGAGGTAAAGCTGGGTTGCAGGGCAGTTTTTTGAGTTCCGCTGGAAACAACAGTCAGTAATCGAGGTTGACCATATACCATAGCCCACGGGAAGTAATACGTTACTGTTCTTTGAGAACAAACAGGTATTTTTGAGATACTTCTTACTTCAACAAGTTTCAGAATATAAACTTACACACGGAGTAAGATATCGCTTGAATGTCCATGTCCAGGGTAGTACGCCCTTAGAAAATGTTTACGCTAAAGCAGCCATTGGATGGCAGAGGTGCAAAGCCATGTCTGCCCCTCACTTATGTGGCAGAACAGAATGACAGATGCTAAGAATAACCCTGTGGTTTGTTCAGTCATTGCATTAGTTCTTCTTGAAAGTGGGGACAACGACCGATACTCCCATAATGAGAAGACCCGTTTTGAATCTTGATTGTTAAAGAACGGAATCTTGATTTATAGAAAAAGTGGAAAACAATCATCTTCGGCGAGAGACGGGGAACGGCTGTCGAGGCCTGCTGACGTGCTGAGGTTTGAATGTATTCTTGTACTTCTCTCTTCTTAGCTGGTTTTGTCGAAACAAGTCAATGAACACGTGTTAACAGGTTAACTGTAAGATCAGTGGGAATGTGGGGTTAGTTGAACTGCTACCGGAAAGGATACTCTCAGATTCAGGGTGTAAGTGCCGATTTTGAAAAAACTTACTGTAAAACTCACGGATAGTTTCATTCACTCTCAAATATCTTCTACCAACTGAACCCGATAAAACTGAACAGCTTGTGGCTGCATGTTGCACGCCCAGTGCACACGGTGATAGCCAGATTTTCCAATCTCTAGGCCGTGTTGCACTGAGTTTAAGTGGCATAGAGGGAGGGATGCTGCCGAACTTCCGGCTAGCCGGGAAGCATCCGTACACGTATTGAAAGAATAAAGATCTAAACAGAGATTCGTGATGCCACGTGTCCGATGATGGTCAAGTGGTTTAGAGCGTTTGCCTACAACTTTGTACGTCCGAGGTTCGAGTCCGCGCCATCAACGGTTACCTTGGTTGTAGATGGTAATCCATTGTCGTCCGGCCCGTTAACACACCTGACTTATTAGGACCTTACTTGATTCTCCACTTCAAGTCTCAGAGTCTGACTGTCGGCTGTCACCAGTCGCGCAGAGAACCTTGGTGGCTGCGTGGTATACCCGTCCCATTGCACTAATGCGCACGAAGTAGCAAGATCTCTCTGTGCAATTAGTTGAACAACATTTACTAACCGACCACGTCTGAGGGAGGTGGGGGGGGTATTATGAGCTTTTCATCTAGCATCTTTTCAGTGTGCGAAATCTCTCACCATATAGCGGTCATTCGGTCTCTCGTTTTGAACACTTATTGGGATACACATTGGCCCACGATTCCTCAGCATTATCTCACCTCCACTCAGCCTTGTATGATAACTCAAAAACCTTGTCACACAGTTACTCAACCACGTATGTTAATTCTCGGTCAGTTTAAAAACTGAACGTGAAATCTGTTGAATTGCCCTCATAAGAGGAACACTTTGGAAGTCGTGTTTGTTTTCAGAGCAAATAATCAAGCGAAAACATGATTATAGAATGGTATACGGATTTCAGCTACTAAACTCACGAGAGCTCAATATGATCCTATTGTATTCGAAGCATTTAAAATAAACAAAACATACGCCAAAATCCAAGCAATATGAGAGATCAGTGGGACTTTCTAATTGCAGATGAACTTCAGTCCATGTTTCCAGTGCCCCCGAAGCGGCCGAGCCTATCTAAACATGATTTGGTTGCTATGCCCACAGGATTGTTTTTTCTGTCCCCAAGACAACCAAGTAGTTTTGATTATCTGTCGTACTTTTCGGAAATGCAGACTTTGTTTTTGTTCATGCCGTGATCAAAAAAGTCCAAACAGAATAACAAAGGTCCACGTACCACTGTACAGGACTGTCATCCTGTAACTGAGTGACTCTCAGGTGAACGAAAGAGTCCCTCGGCGGAGAACACGTGTTCGCTTTACTGCATGTACTATAAGACAAATCATCAAACAATAGCAATAATGTACCTCAAATTGTGAGGAAACTGGCCACAGAATCAAGGCAGTAGGCAAAGGCTTCAAGAAGTCTGTGCAGCAATGTACGGGAAAAGCTGGAGATGGCGAAGCAGGAGCGAGTCAAGTCGTTTACTAAGAAAGGCCTCATTTATGGGGAACATTTTGACCAATCAACGGTCAGTAGAGGAGTAATTGCCCAAGGGAAAGCACACCCAAGCAGGGTGAAGAACAAAACGACATAGCTATGGCTTTGAAAAAGTGGCTTGATCATAACGAAATGACCAAAGTTCAGTCATGTACACAGGCAAGCAGAAAGAAAGGGAGAGAGATAGCTACGCCCAGGAGGTGCAGCCCGGTCAACTAACCCAGGCAATAACAGAGTGGGCTGGGTAAGAACCAGCACGTGAGTGGAGATGAGCGTGTGGAAACCACAACTCCGACGGCGTTGTCACGGTAACTAGTGTGTCAGTGCACGCAGGGATACATGGGGAAGAGGAGTTACGTAAGCGATAAAATCTGTTAAACATCAGGTTCGATACGAGTAGTTAAGGCCAACAAACGGACCCAAGATGGATACGGGTTAAAGACCCAAAGATAACATCATTCAGCTCTTCTCATCGAAACAAGACGAAAGTTGTGGAAAGCAATCGGAATGGACAAACAAATTATCACACGGGCGTGGATGTGGGGGTAGAGGGTGGCTGTCGGCGTGATCTAGTGGTCTAAGCTCATGAGAAACAAAAGAACTGGTTAACAAAGGAAATATAGAAAGCACGGGATCTGGAATACCCCAGTATGAAGACTTCTGTTGATCTTGGGGGCCGAATTTTCAGGTCCAGTCTCAATAAATCATTACACCGGGTTTTGTACTATTCAGTTTCCCAGAGCGTAATGGGGGGGGGCAGTCTGTGGAGCTTCACGTGCTTTTTTCTCCAAAGGTCATCTTCTAGACTTTAAATAACTGAAAGCCATTAGCGTGACAGCATCGTTTCTTCGGGCTAGCCGGACTTAGCAGAGGGCTCACTGTTCTCCATTTGCACACTATGTGGTGTAGATGGAACCTAACGAGGAGAAATGGGCCTAATATGCCGTGAGATATTTTCCACGTTGTGCTATCTATAGAAATATGACAACTCATAGAAAAGGGCGTTTACCTGGCTTGAGATTCGTAACCTTCTTAGACATTGCGAAGCTCGTCCGCGGTTACTTATTTGTCTTCCCGGAGCACAATTTGTTCACAACACGCCAACTTACTTGCCGTGACCTGATACCGAGTATGGTAGCAGGCACCACTGCTTTCCTTCCGAAAGCTATCTGGGATACCATGTTCGTTTTTCTGCTAAGGTCTTCAGTATGAAGATCAATCGGCTTCCTGTACGTTATTTATGACATTCTTGCACGGTTCGTTTAACTTCTAAAACTTTTTCCTAATATCTCTAATTCAACATAGCGAACATCTTGCAGCTGAACTGTTCTAATGTGTAGAGGATATAACCTACTTGGTACGAACGGAGGCTCACAGGATTTACTTACTGAGAGGAATTTAGTATTATTTAAGTCGTCTTAATTATAAGACCTTGTTCCACGGTGAGGTGTGTAAAAATGGCTGACGAACGAACTGATGCCTTAAGCTTTCAGTGTCAAATAGTGTTTTCTATCATAATTTGGGCTTTTGCATTTGATCTGGTTGACCCTAGTAGTCGAGGTTGGGATCGAGCTGACAAGTTTTGTGTGGAATTCCCAGCAGTCTGTTCAGGAAAGTCGAACGTTTTATGACTGACATCCTTGATCTGGGCACATAATATTCCCTTTTTGCATTAGGAACTGAACAGTCTTCAGGTTATGGTGCTTAACCAAAGGTCGTTCTTTCACACGTGGTTAACGTTCCCACTAGGCGGTGGTCAAACGGTCATCACGGTTGGCTATCAACCCTCCTGTCCGGGGCTCGAAGAGCACTCCAGTCGCGGGTCACTCTCCCGCATTTGTAGCCTCAAATTGGTGGTAACCCCTTCGCTGATATAGTGTACCAATATTATATTATAAAAAGAAGTATATAAAAAGATAAAATATAAAAAATTCACGAAATGTTTTTGTATCACCTGGCAAAATGCAGAAATACTAAACGGTGTAAATCAGGAATGGTTAACTACACCATCAGTCCTCCACCTTGATAGAATTTTACTTCACACTCTCTTATGCTGATCAAACCAAGATTGCCTTACCCTTTTTTCCTTCTCTCTCTCTCCCCCTCTCTTGGTATTGATCTAATGAACAAGACAAACAAGATCACGCTATCGAAACACCGGCACAACAGTCTTGATGCTGGTGGGCTTGTCCAGCGAGTTACGTGATCCATATAATACCGGGATTTTCATTCACAAGTCATTACAATATTTCATTCTGCCACAATTAAGTCATACAGCTTAATGTTTTTACCACTATGATAAAGAGTATGATCAAAGCTTAGCAAATATGCCTAGAAAGACGATCAGGACAGGGTAAGTGAATGAGAACCAATCTCCTGGAATGACCGGAATCCACTTTGATCCAAGCAACACTTGAACCATAAATCAGCTAATTTACTGACCGAGATATTACAGTCGCACACACTCACACAGACCGGTTATATTGTGAACAACAAAACTGACTCGGCAGGCACTCTTGTTGTACACAACGGTGGATCAGGTTAGATGATAGACGGGCAAACGTGCGAGTAAACTTTCGAAGCCACAAACAGTTTGTTACACAATTATTTTGTCGTTCACACTTTTCATAAATCGGTCAGTAAAATCGTGATTATCACGGACCCAAGCTTTCTCGTGTACGTACACACTTACGATCGGCATTTGCTGTACGCGATACACAACTTGTTCTTGCACTGTACATCATCAAAGGACTTTTAGACACACGTGCTGCGTGTTTCCTCAAGTGATACTATCATCATTCGGCACACAGAATTCACTCATGTAGGTTAGCGGCTTATCATACGGTCAAGCTGCCGCCACCAAGTGCGAATAATTCTAATGATTTGTCCAGGCTCCGAAAACTCAGATTCCCTAGCTGAAGGTTGTTGACCAAATGGTCTAGGGAGGGAGAGAGGAAATGGTGGGGGAGAAGGAGAGTGACAAAAGCGGAGACAGGGAGAAGATGAACTTGAGAGTGAATGTACAAAAAATTGACATCATCTATTTCCGCTGTGTCCTGAGGCGTCCGCACTCTGTCCTGTGCACAAGACCGGCCATGTAGTACAGGTCAGCGAAGTAAGTGCCATGTTGACGATCATATAACTTGCTTGTCATTGAATAGCGATTCGACCGCATCTCAGTTACACCCAATCTCTGGAGAGTTGCCTTACTTCATCTGATATCTGGGTTGAAGTAGCAAACTCGATGTGAGGTCAGCCGTAAAAACAACACGTGAACTGAAGAACAAAACGGACACGGTAGTAACGCTTAGTATAACTTCAGCTACGAAGTAAATTGATAAAATATTGTGCGCGCATAGATGTACAAATAAACTGCGGCATAACATAACACCTAGAATCCATGGAAATCAGGCAAGCTGAAGTATGAATTCGATATAAAAGTGGCCCGACGTTCACACTTAAGCTTTCTTTTCATCCCAACATCAGCTCTGCTGCAAAAAGGGAAAGCGAATTCCACATCACAAAACCATTTGAAAGTAAATCAAATCTCCCAGAATGAACGTGGCGCGAGTTCATTGATATTGAAAAGGGAAAAGAATTCGGAGTTATTACGTAACAGAGGTATAGAAAACAGACGGGTCTCCAACCGCGACTGGCGAAATTCTCAGGAAGAAATATACGAACAAACAAAAAGTAGTAATTATAAATTAAAAACCCAATAACGGACATCGACTTCAGAAAAGTCACAATCAGTACCATCAAAAAAATAGTATTAATATTCAACGACACCGAAAGTGATATCATCCACTGCTTCATCATTATCCGAATCATAATCAACATCGTCTTCATCATCATCATCATCATCATCATCATCATCATCATCATCATCATCATCATCATCATCATCATCATCATCATCATCATCATCATCATCATCATCATCATCATCATCATCATCATCATCATCATCATCATCTTCTTCTTCTTCTTCTTTATCATCAACATGTTCCTTCTCATCATTATTCCCCTTATCGTTATCATCAACGTTGCTATCACCGTTCTTTTCTACATCTTCATTTATGCTGAGATTTCTTTGGTAATTTCGAAGTGATAGCTGAGAACCAGATTGCCATCTCTGGCTTAATAATTAGCCTTTTCTCTTAAATAACCTATTTCAATCTGTTCATTTCACGTAGTCTTCAGGAAATCTGAAGGCACGCGTAGTTTTTATCGTAGCCTCGCCGATCCGACGGTTTATTTCCGTGAACTTATACTTCGTCGCAGTCGGTCACGGTGCAGTGAGGGTGCAAGGATGCAAAGAATTACTCATCGCGTGCTCAGATGGGGCTAACCGAAAGTAGCCCTGAGTATGAAAATGGACGAGTAGGGCAGGCCGTGCACGAGTGTTGCAACGAAATCAAGCAACTAGGGGTTGAGGGTTTCCAGGTTTTTATTTCGTCAGGTTACCGTAAAGACTGAGATTGTTGTCGAGTACCAACTGGATATTCGAGGAAAAGAAAAATATTTTCCGAGGTTTTCTATGCTAATGGCATCCGTGAGAATGTTGCACATTCAAAAAATCCAAAGCTTTGTTGATCAAGAATTCTTTAGCGAACTGAAGCAGGCTTTCCATAAAACAGCCAAATCCGAACTACTGGCGTGCATAGAGTTCCCCCCACCCCACTATTAAAACTTCTTCTCCCCCTAAGGTTTTCAGACTATAAACAAACCAATTTATTCATTATAACATTAGGAAGCTTACAGCTAAGCTAATCCATTGAACCAGACAACTCAGCTATCCTGTGTTCCTTACAAATAATTTTCTTGGTAGCTGTTATCCGATGAGAGAAGAGGAGTACAGTGCAGTTCGACGTGCTTGGTAAGGAGAGATGGGAATCGTCTTTCGACCCTTGAAAACACTAATTGCTTTAGGATGCTAGGAAAGACATTCTTATCAAGCCCTTTGATGAGTACATTTTGGGTATGGGCATTATTTGTGGTTTAAATAAAGGCAATATTCTCACGACTACGGAGTATTCTGGGGATTGCTGTCGTTTGTGACCTATTAAATGCAAGTAGTGTTTGTTCCATCCGATGGAACGCAAAAAAGTTCCGTTCCTATGTGTCCAGTAACACAACAAGTCCAGTTTCACGCCCCATAAATCTAAATGACTGAAGCTTTCTACTGCATTATCAAGTCGTTACTAAGCCTCATATGATAATTCTCCGCCTTGCCATACTTTTTCATTGCTGTATCACATAATTTTAAGCTATCAAGTACAGTGACCTTCAAACCAGCAGAGGCGAACAATTCTGTCCCCCATGGGTTCGAGGAAAACATCACGTGAGAGAATCAAACAGTTCCGTGTTACGCATCTTCGGATCTCAGTGCGTATGAATGCAAGTCGATTTTAAGAGATGAAGTTCACGAATTTTGTTAAAGGGCTGGATGGCTCCAAAGTCGCTGACGGTAACATTTGATGGTAAGACCATCAGGAATCAGTGTACCAGTAGTCAAATTGTCAGAAGCCCTTGTATTTACGCGAGGTTTATCAGAAGGGCAAAAGTCATCGTGCTCGCATTTACTGAATGTTTTCCCTTCTGAATTCAGCAAAAAAATTTGTCACTGCGCCAACCTCGAAATACTTGTAGGAAATTTTCGGGCTAGCTCTATTATTGA
The DNA here is from genome assembly GCA_948099385.1 of Fasciola hepatica. NCBI lineage: Eukaryota > Metazoa > Platyhelminthes > Trematoda > Plagiorchiida > Fasciolidae > Fasciola > Fasciola hepatica. Next base: position 51,626 of record CANUEZ040000077.1, read on the forward strand.
GCACTTTTATTTGACACAACGTGTACAGCTGCTTGTTGTCCTCCAAGGAGCGAAAACATTTTCGTATATTTCTCTTCAAACGTCTCTTCTCGCACAGCCCCGTTTCACCGCACACTCCCGTCAGTCGCAACTGAGCTCCTGTTAGTGATTCCGAGGGGCTTGGACTTTGTTCATAAGTTTTCACCTCCTTTGGCCCATTACACAATCTTCATCCTGTACTCACCTATCCACAACGGCGGCAGAATCCTGATTTCAAATGGAGCAAAGATATTCCATTACTATTTCTGATTTTCGTTGATTACATAGTAAGAGAACAAACTGCGTACTTCTCAGCAGTATGAAAGATATACAGCATAAGTCAATAGTCTTGGTGACTTAAAAGCATCCTTTCTATGTGCATAGCGACGAATTCTTGTTTATGGAGGCTTGACAAATCATTTGCAACTCTATAGCTTTGGGAGTATATCTAGAACATGAATTCAGGTTTATCTGTGCTGTAGGAAAGTTAACCAGTTTAAACTTTGCGTCAGTGTTTAGTTTATATTACATGAATGGACAGAATGCAAACGGACTAAGCTCTCCTAAGGGAAGTTGCTTCAACCGGCATTCTATTCGCTAATTAATCCTTGCTCGCAAGGCTAACTGACCAGTCAGCTAACATGGCTTTTGGATACTTTCCTCTCATGAGGTACACTCAGCGGATTTCTGGCCTAATGTCATCGGTATTGTGCAACATGGGTGAGGCACGATATGACAGGACAGAGAATCATCAAAAATAACTGAGTACTGATGATAAAATCTGTAACTGTTATAAGCCCAAGTGCATTGTATCATTAAAATGTGCAAAACAACTTATGGGAATCAATTAGACTGCGCTTCGTACACCGGGATCACGTGATCATTCCGTTGACCTACTGGTGTGCCGACCCCTGAGTCGGACTAGTAGAATGATTACATGGATTGTACGGTTCTTTTGTCTTTCTGAACATCAACCTGAAAGATTCACAAAAATATGTTTCGACAGTATCAGTGACCAGGGTTTAGGAGAAGTTCAATACTTTGAAGTTTTGGCTTTTCCCAACACCTATCACTTGCTTGAAAGTGTGCCGTTACTTGTTTGCGGTCAGCAAAACAACTAAAAGTATTTGAGGACTAAGAAAATTCAGTCAGATCTTATGTACCGAATTTGGCACACATATGGTGGACTTGAAATTTTTCCTCAGGGAACAAAGTGGCTAGTTTGCTTCTTGTGCGTAGGAGCTGTCCCTTATCAGAAGTATACCAATCCTCAAAACTCAGCAACCCCAGATATAGTCATGTGACGATGGTCGGCCGACTACGAGAAGCATTTGATCTATCGCCAATGCAAATCGGCTAACACGAATTTATCAGTGGTCGACGAGATTTTGTGTTCTTGCTCATGATGTAGGCATGATACAAAGTGATGCACCTTTTCGGTAGGCGACGGATAATCGGGTCGACTCTGACTTGACCTCAGCAGTTCCGCGGGTAGATCCGGTCCACTCCATGAAAGAGTGGAAGCACACCCGCGTTTGCGTACGCGTGTGCGTGTGTATTTGTGTGTGTGTGTGTGTGAGAGAGAGAGAGAGAGAGGGATCGTTTACAGGAAGTGGTCGGCCCGCGAAGGTCATCAGTCACCTGGTCCCGGTGGTGGACAGCGCCCGAGTAATCTCACTTCCGGTTGTCCTGGTGGCCTGTGGCAAAAATGTCGGAAAGTTCGTACACAGTTTGACTGTTTGAGATAAGATGATAAAAGGCTCATATTCATGTTGTTTTGGTGAGATGTTTTTTTCAATTTGACGGGATATTTTAACTTTCTTGAGCGTACTTCATAATTAAAAATCACTTTTCAGGGAAATCTCATTGTTACTTCGTCATCTCAATGTTATTGCTGTGAAAAGCCCTTCTTTAATTGTTTTTATATTTAGTTTGAAGAACAAAGTATACCCCGCTCACGTCTCATCATGATTTGGTAAAGGAAAGAAATCCGGATTTCGCCGATACTTCCTGGCTAATAACTCATACCTGGCTAAAAAATATTAAATTATAAAATCTTATTGATCTATAAGCGCAAAATTTTTAAAGACTAGGCTACCGAAGCCAGGACAAAGTGGTAAATAATTACCAAAATAAAGCGACTGTTTTGGAGTACACTGAAGACCAATCTTCTTTGTTACATGGCTAGTGAGTTAGAAGGAACCACCGTTTTCGGCCACAAAGTTGAATAAAGTAGCTCGTGGCACTAGTGTCGTGTTCATAAATCGATAGATTGACAATAGAATAACTTTTGTATTGCACAAAGTGAACAGTCTATACGGGCGCAGACAAGCATAGAATTTTAAAGGTATACTGATCGTTATCAGCTTGACTGCATAAAATGGACACAACAGTTTGGTTACACGCCTTATCCGGGCTCCGGTTTACGGACTCTTTGTAGTGAATACTAGGCTCGCTATTACTATTCAGATTATCAGAATAAACAAGAAACTTTCGCACAGACGCGTCTGCGAATAGCTCCAAACAGATTAGCAATACTGTGCACAACAGGATGTTGACACACTGTCAGCCACGAAGGTCGAGCCAAGCATCTGGACCGTTCAATTTACTTACATAGAATAGGTTTGATTGCAAATAAGTGACTTTTTGTTCTACCTAGTTTTTACCTGGTCGGTTTCCACAATGGCTGTACCAAAATTGACTTGGTCATAGTAGTACTATACATTTTCCAACCAGAAGGGAAACGGACTGGGATAAATCCTAAAATATGTCACCTCATGTTGGGTTCTGTCGATTGAAGAGTAACAATGTCTCATACCGATGGATCTGTGATTGCCGCCTGGTTGAAAGATCTATTTAAAAAGACATTTGTAAAAATTTCTGGTCAAGATATGACTGTTCAGAGTTCCCGGACATCTACTTTCAGTTGGTGGAGTAAGACCGGCTAAATCTTGCCGTGCTGTTTCCTTAGTTGATGCATTCGTTAGTCTTTTCCGCTTTGCTCAGACTACCCGTTCGTTACAGTGCTGCTTCGCATAACACCGACACGATAACCAGAGCATGGTCTCCCACAACCCATGAGATAGAGAACACGGTTATTAGAGAGGAAGTAATTAGCGTGCATTACGAGAGCATGCATGTAGCATTCACGTGCAACAGTCAAGTGGCCTCGGAGCTTAGCAGCAACATTTCAGACAAACAATAATGTACGTTGAACAAATAAGTAAAGTTGAATGCCTCTACCGTGTGACACCAAAGGTGGTGTTTATATAGCTGTTTTAGTTGTTCCTACAACAAATATTTATAAACAGAATTTCCCAAGACAATGAAAAAGATTAACACCAAAAGGGAAATAAAATATAGATATCGATAGACGGTTGATCCAAGCATTTCGTTCTTTTGTGATTTGAAATCTTGAACACCTCATGCAGGTAACTTGTTACTTCGGGATTCTTTGCAGTTCGCTAATGTTCAGCCAAAGCCCCAATCATGTTTACCTTCTCTCATCTGCACTGACACGAGTTACTCCATGATAACTTCACTTTGGTTAGCCATCGGGACACTTTGTCCACTGCTCCGATTATGTCGTATCTTATCTACTTAAGAAACCCTCTGATTGTACGAAGCAGAATAAACTAAGTGAACATGGTCGATGTAGTTTGCCAGAAAGAAATGCTTCTGGGGCTGACTGAGTGAAATTTGTAATTTCCATCCTAGTCTGTTTGTTGTGGTGGTATAGGTAAGATAATTTATTAAAATTCGGCTAGCTTTGATTCTGTTACTTCTTGGAAGGAATTAGAACAGCTGGAACCGATCTCATCTGTATTTATTTTTCACAAATCCCATTGGATATGGGCAGATTTGCTTTTCTCTGTCTGGTGAATATCTAATCCAGGTTTACCGTCTCGTCTGTATACTTCGCCTTCCTGAGATGAAACACCAAATCCGAATTTCCAAATTCTACAGAAGAATCATCTTCAAAACGCAAGCTTACATAACCACATGGGACGTTTTTATTGCGATTCACAATAAGGGTATCTATCTCACGCAAAATCTGTTTGCAAATGGTTCCATCCAGGAAAGATTCCGACGAATTTTAAAATTGTTCGATAAAATTCAGTCACTATTCTGTCGCCCATCCTCTGTTCTCATTAGTATGTCATCTAGATTTATTACATTTAGGTCTTTTGGAGAGCTGACAAAAAGCAAAGTTGCACCGGCGTTAAACAGAATAAAACCAGGTTGATATCAAGATTGTCCGAACGCACCTTGGAACACCATAATCTCACAGTTGATTTGTTGCTTTAAACTTAGGATTAGCGTCAAAATCTTCGCGGAATCCCGTCAAAGAATAAAGGGGAGAAACTTTCAAATAGAGCTGATCAACTTTGTTTGGCCCCAGGCAGATTCTGTCCAGGTTTTGAACAGCTTCAGGCAACATTCGTACTCGGAAAGTTGTTCACTTTAATATTTTCCAATATGAGAGACAAATACAAAGGGTCGCTTTCTTTTCTCTCTCTCTCTCTCTCTCTCTCGCCGTCCCCTCTGTTCTGCCACTCTTGTGGCATATTGGGTGTGAAATGTTGTTATTTTCTAATTTGTACCCTGGTTTGAACTTAGCCTGGTGAAAACAAAACAAGCCCATATAAACTCAGGTATAAAGAATACAGCTGACACTTGGCAGAGACAATTCTGAGACCGGAAACGATTTGTTTACTTTCTGATGGATTAGTGTGAACGGTCGAGAAACAAATTAGCCCAGCACTGAGCCAAATTTCGAGATCATGAGAATAGCTTTATTTTGTGTTTTCGAACGAGGTCAGCTTTGGCTGCTGCCAATAAAGCTTGCCAGAAAGTCTCCAGGGTTAACACAAATTGTGATGTTGCGAGAATTTCGATTTTGGCATCGATTTAGATCCAGGTTATTGAACCAAGTTATTACTAGGAGGTGGTTCCAGGTGAAAATAAGAAAGATCCCTAAAATTTTCTGATTACTACGAAATTTGGTGCTTAGAAATGCCCCTTAGAACATCTATATGGCTCTTGATGACATTACAACGGCTGTCCAAGCACATTTGTTTATGCCATCTTGGTCAAAATTGGAGTGAAATTGGGAACGCTCTCGCTAAAGTTGTTTTTCTCGCTTATTCACCTGAATATGCTGAAATCTGTATTATGATACCTCTCTTTTCAGCCAGGCTTCGTGATAGTCATTTTCGGGAAGTTTCTAATAATATGCATATGATTAACTGTATAGATTTCTCCCAAAGTCACTGGAACACAGAGAACCATTAAACCCATATTTGCGCGAGAATGTTGTATCAGTCGAAGAAGAAAAGAGCCCTCGTGTCCTCTTGGAAAATCAGTTCTGACAGGTAGGAGAGTGACATACGTAACTGAGAGTTGTTAAGTGCAAGAAGGTGATAATAACAACAGCGGGAACGTATTTGTTTCGTGTTATAAAATAATGAACGGTTCGTTAATTTACACGCCTACAACATGAATAACAGATGATGAAGGTTGGAAATGGTTATCAATTTATTCATTATAATCGGTATTTATTACTGACGATATAATGCCGTTAGTACTGGTAAGTTTGTAGACGTTTATAGATAAATTTATAGACATGATTTGAAGTAGTCGCGGAATTTGTAAGCTCCGAGTAGACTCGTATTTCTTATCGTGAGGCCATCATTTTGAATATAGCGTACATTTGTAATACTTTTTGACCCTAGTGTACGATCCTCTTCCCATCATGCACATGGTTCGCAATATTGGTCGCGGGGATTGTAGGTAGATGAAAACTTTAAGGTGTCTGGTGGGACTGAACTACTGTTTTCTGTCTTAGGTCTATCTCCACAGGTTGGGAGTAAATTTTAGACGAAGTGAAGCAAACCCAAAGTGAAAAGCTGCGGCGTTCATCACAAAATTTTACAACCAATGAACGGATTAAATAGCTTTTTACTTTACTGCTCTTTGGAAACCAGTTACCATGGCTAATAGGTTGTGCTTACCTAGAACTAAAGTGGGTTCGAGAACTGCTTTGATCGGTATTTTTGATCTCTCAAACGCCCGACAGAGGGAAACATTTCCGGTGATATGCTGTTGTTAAAAAGTTATAGATTTCAGTTACTCCAGGATCTATGTTCACCCTATTGAAATATGTTACAAAGCACAGAAATTTCAAAATGAATGTTCTTGAATTAATTCTTTAGGCTTGACTGGAATCGAACTTATCGCTGAAAGAGTGTGAAAGCACTGAGCAGCGACTTCATATCTGTTACAGATTTATCAAAAAGAAAACATTCATCTAGTTCTAACTGGAGATATTTTATGATACTCGGTGACGGCTAAACCCTCTAGGATGTGGTGTTTAATTGAAGCAAATTTTGGAGGGTAGCTTGACGGGTAGCACACGTAAACCCACATCTACTCACCCAATGCTTAGTTTAGCAATAATGCGGTAACCATATGCTGCTGACGGTTCTGTATAGGGAAGATGAAACAGTTAGTCAGTGCTTCGATGAATTCCCAATGGTCAGTTCAAAGTGGATGTGACGGATAAGGAAGCATCAGAAAAAGCAGAATTTTCACAGCAAGAATTGCTTTAGGTATCAAACAGCATACAGGATAAATCCTGGATTCACAAACGCGAACATTTCTGAATTTCACCAGCAATACATGATATTGATCTAAATGGATTTTGGAAAGATCGAAAATGCTACGAAAAACTGAAAAACCAACAGACTTTTATTCGTGAATGGAAAGTCCAAGACAAAGCAGAAAGTACGAGGCATTTTATGAGTACAGTAGACAGTAACTATAATGTATTCTATAGTGCGAACCTTCTGCCATACCCAGGGTATATCCTAACATACGGGAATGTCGTGAAAGCATTTACAGTTCCCTCTTATCTAAGTTGAGTTCGCACTGCACTGTTAGTAGTTGAGCTCGTCTGTTCGTAGCTGACAATGTTAGATGATCTAAGCACCGTAAATTAGGACTTCTCAGGGAATAGAAACATACTTTACATGACCACTAGGACCACGTGAATTGTTCTAAATATTATTGAGAGAATTTATTTCGTCTGCCAGCACCGTATCCATAAAATGGACCTCTGTGATGAGGTCGGAACAAGATCTGTCATGATTTTGGGGATTTTTTTTTGCAATAAACGGAGTTTATCACAGATTTACAAGAGTTGTCAGCTAACATAACTAAGAACAAAAATTCCAGTTTACATCGAGATGAACTTTCACGTAGTATTTTGGTTGCCCTTCTTCAATTGTTGGTCTTGTTTTCGCGATATTTGAACAAGGAGCCGGCACAATCCAATATTCTCGGTACCTTGGCGTACAAGATTGTAGTGGCCTAGAATGAAAACAAAGATGCGATTTCTCGGACAGCTTAAAGAATAAAAAATCATTGCCAAAATGGCTCTTCTCAAGCCAGCGAGGACACATTCCGAGTTAATCCCAATCTGTAGAGCAAACGAGGGTAAAGCATATCAAAATGTGGCTAGTATCAGCTGACAAGAAGTCTGGGTTGGAAGTCCGACAAAAAGTGGCATTTTCTGATTCGGTATTTGAATTCAAAGGCCTGTCATTTTTTGCAGTCCATTCATGTAACTGATGAATGCTTGATAAGTGACGAGCCTCGGAAGGCGCATAAAAACATACGTGAAAAGAAATTCCTTCCATAATGTATCCCGTCAGATTCCTAGGTCTCACACCCGCGTATATTATAGATTTGTTTAGGAAAAAGCCACAGTGAAACTTATCCGTCAAAATTAACCAAAGGCACCACGAAATTCGTAACCATTATGACTGAAATATCCCTCGAGTTCAACGGACTTCTTTAGGTAACAGTCATCCGAGATAAGGCTCCAAGCCATTTTTCTCGGAAGCTTTGTAAACATTCAGACACTGCTTAGCTTAAGAATGAGGTAATTTTCAGGCGGAGGTTCGTAGTTCCAATTGTTCTTGAGTCATTATCTGACGTCATTTTACGAGACATTGCACCGTATTCAAGTCGGCCTCCGTAAGTGAGCATGATATCAACTCAATATACACGTGATTGAACTTTGCACATTTAGTAAAGTGGTGAAGCCTCGCGTGACTTGCAGTAAAAACTTCATCTGCAACACTCTCCGGGAGAAGTAAGTACACGGAACTGGGAGGCTGTGGAAAGGGCGTGTTACGGTACCTTGTCTGGGTAACAGCGGCCAGAATTCGCTCTATGCGAGAGTGGGGTTAGCAGTAAAAGGTCAGGAAATCGGAGCCCGGCGAACACCAACTGCACTTGTGGTCCTCTTTCTTCGTCGGTCTAAAAGTTCGTAAGTTAGAATTTGTAAACAGAAGACTATCTGAAGTAAATAATATCCGTAAATGGATGTAAAGTGATTCTCTGAAGTACGTGACTGATTTCGCGGTTACTGACACTCATTTGAGCGTGCGTAACCTGTATTCCTCCGTCTATTCACTAATATAATGCGGTCGCGATTTGAATAACTGGGTGAAATTAGTATTTGTGGCTATGGATGAACATACGTGATGGGTGAGAATAACCCCGAGGCCGGTCGTGTGCATTCGAAAATCTGTGTCCTTCCGTCTATGGATACTACTCACATGGCATATTCAAACTCAAAACTGCAGTATCTTCCTTCTTCAAGTTAGCCACGAACAACCCATGTAGATGTACCAGCTAATCACTATTGTAAATCTCCAGTGAACCTTTCTAAGCTGGGCATCCATTCACATTTCTGACCCAAAGATTACACTTTTGAGAACAGAAGTATATTCCTGTTGATGTGACAATTGTTCGTAATCTACCGTCACACTTGTGAAAGTATTCACAACTCAGTGATCCAGTTCACCCAGTTACAACTAGGTAGCTCAGCTCTGAAAGTCTTCTAGAGCTTCTGAAGCTTATCAATCTGATAAACCATCAAAGAGGTAACATAGATCGAAGAATGGATAGAATATTCTCTATATAGTTCACCTTTGATATCGTATTCGCCTCGCATTTATTGAGTATATTATGACTCGTCATGCAGAGTCCACGCTGAATGCACCACGGAAAGACGTCGACGAACTGTAGAACTGATTCATCCAGTTTGTTAGGGACCATTGGCTGAAGTACACATTCACCGAAATCTAACTGGACTGAATGACTGTCACTAGAACCCCTAACGACCAGGCTATCAGGGCTGACTCTCAAAGGTTTTAAAAAGTATAAACTACATGATGTAGCGTCCATCCTTCGCTGGTTTTTGCAAGGGTAACAAACTATAGTGGGAAATACGCTGCAGAACTACTGATGTTGAGATTTGACAACCTTTGTCTGTAGCTAATATTGATTTGCCTCCGGCTTCATTTCAACTGGTACTCTAGAATTCTTAGAACCCGGGTCCTCTTTTAAACTCTCGTCAGAGTTAGTGCCAAGTGATTACATGTACTTTGCTTACTGTGTCCTAATTTCCATTAAATTTGGACTGAAAGTTCATCAGCTTACTTGTTTGGTTAATTGACAATACAAATTACCTGAGAAGTGCTTTTGGAAAATATTGACTCTGAAGCTTTGGACAGAATTAGAACAGATAAGGTTATGGGGAAGTTAAAAAGTCAAAATGGATCACATGCAATAAGATAGACGAATGGGTTCTAGTTTCAAGGCGTGAAATTAATTTTCTTTCTGAAACTCACGGTTGGATTTTGTCATCACACAGTTTTGGAGACTTAACCCCTTGAAATTTGTACAGTAGAAAGCCGGAGTGCCTAGTTTTGTGGGAATGTGGGTAAGAAAAAATAATTAAGCTTTTTTGTAATAATGCTCTGTTCTTTGCTTCTTGTTTAAGATTTGTAATCCCCTCTAGAAACACCCAACTATTTACTTCCTTAAAGTAACCAAGCTCTGTAGGTTGTTTACCAGAATACCTTCTTTGCACTCAGGCCCATGCAGAAAGTGGTTCAATATGGGAGTCGATCACTTTATGCGCAACGGGATTTTGTTGTTTAAAGCCAGCAATGGATGGGCGCTATATTATGTGGTGTACTTGTCCGAAAAACCGTTGGGATCCAGCTCTGATAGCCTGGTCGTTGGGCTTTCGAGTGACAGTCGTTTAATCCAGGTTCGAGCCCCAGTGAGAGTTCGGTGGGTGTGCACAGCAGCCAATGATCTCAAACAAGCTGGAAGAATCAGTTTTACTGTTCATCAATGATTTCCCATGATGAGTTGAGTGTTGAAGCTGTATGATTATTGATATTATGTGATGTATATGTTTAGCCTACTAAGCTGATACCCATTGCGCAGCGATCATCAAAACATCTGTCGTTTGGTTATCTAGCTATGACAATCGCTATGCAAAATTTCCAAAGCCAGGGATTCCAAAGTTGCCACCACCGGCCAACTTCGGTAGATACTATCAATCCCTTGTCACCGTGCACATCATCAGTTTTGATCTGTTGGTATATCATCTGACTACTTTCTTCGGCTGCCACAACGGTCGTTTTTGCTCCTCTCTACGGGTACCGTAAGCTACCATAGCTTTGCAATTTACGTCCTGGACTGAAATGATGGAAGCTCAAGGAGAGCAAGACTATCAAAGACGAGGAGTTTGTTTTTTTCAAAGAAAAATGAAAGAGTCCGAAGGTCAAATAGTTTCAGACATGCTTTTGTACCAGTCAAAGCAGCAATAAGCTGGTGGGAACTGCTAGGAGCTAAGCTAGGGAGATTTCGACAAACATGGTGAGGGAAGACTACGGACCTCGTGCTCTGGGGGAAAAGTGATAAAGTACAGCGGACGAATGTATACCGAAGCAAAACCTGAATGGGGAATGAGAATTCACAGAAGTATGTGAAGCAAAAGCAAATAACAAATATTTCTAGTGGAAAATCTATTGAATTGATACCGCACGTCGGAGACTTTTTTGAGGTAAAGGTTTTTTGAGTCAATTGTTATTTTATCCATCAAGAACTATGTTCATTGACTCATTTCACTCAAAAGAGTCACAAGGTTTCTTTTCAAAAGCACAAAAATAGAATAATTGCTGATCTTTTTCTAGGGCATTAGGAAATAGCAATTATATCAGATCGAGTTTATCTCTTTTTTCATCAGCTCCAACGAAGCAAGCCTATTGAGTGTAAAAGTATGTCACGAAATTGTTGTGCACCTGTCCAAAAGTTTTCTATCGAGAATAACTTATATTTTATTTACCCAATTACCGATTAACAGAGGCAGGAAACCGGCAATAAAAACCCAATCTTGCACTCGACTGTCAAGTCATATGAACTCAAACATCATGAAGGTGGAAAATGAGTGATGAGGCAAAAAACAGACAAACAATGCGGAACAAACTGCTGCTAGGCAGTTCGACAGAATCAGAACATACGTAGGACTAATTGAAAATAATAACGTGGTTGACAAATTGTTTCCAGTGAAGCGGATATTCTTGAGAACTTTCAGAAACTTAGCCAGATACATATCAGGGATAGAAAAGCCGAATAAAAAGTCCTATTTGTTGATCGGCGAAAACTGTCAACAAAAAAGCCCCCGATGTACCTGAAATGTTTTCTTATCAAAAACGGACGTCCTCAAACGACCCCCGAGGATGTTCTAACTCCTTTATCTCCGCAAAGCATTCCAGCTATTCGTCAGTGACAAAATAATAAATCAAAAGTCCTGAGATACAGGGAAGTCGATGGTCATTGGAAGGACTTGAGAAAATGACTTGAATCGGCAACTTGGACAAAACGCCCGGCAAGTTAAAATAGCCCTCGTAGTTTTGCTGATAAATGCAAAGCAAGGACGGGTTACCACAATCAATACCGGGAAAATTCAACAGGCCATAGTTTCGATATTTTCCCTACGACTAATTACGTGTTCCAGGGTAAAAAGATGTTCCATCAGTAAACGAATTACGGCTACCAGTTACATTGATAGCATTTTGATTCATTGACCGTTAAAAGTGCATTCCAGTCAATTTGGACCCACATCTGCCTGTGAATTGATAAACTTTATGCAACTGCTACACACCAAACAGAAGAGAACCTCACCTTTTTCGAAATGTTTCTTCAATTTCCGTGCTTATTCAGGAATAAGTTGGGGACGGAATGCTCTCAGTGAAAACAGAGAACAGTTTTATTCGCTTTCGCAGAATGGCCGATACCATGAGGTTAACAGGTCAGGCAATTTACCAAATCGAATGAAAAGTGACGACGTGATGGAGTTTTAAGCTCAGAAACAGAATGGAAATCAGTGATCAATGAAAGACACCATGAGGTTGATGCTTAGTATTTTAATTACTCCATATATACAGCATGATGGAGAAAGTGCCCAAGATAATGTCGCTTCAATAAAGACTCGGTTCCCGAACATAAAATTGTCCATAATGCTTTAGTTTTCGAGCGTAAACTAGAAAGCGTAGTTAGCGTGCCTGTTTGTGTGACTGTTACACGTGAGATACGGACTGTGGTTGGAACACGAGGTTTCCATCAAAATGATCATTAAATTAGAATTAACATTTCAGTCGGCCCATATTTGACCTCATTTTCGTACGGCTCTACGGTTAGACTGGCCCGATCGTTATTCATATCCACAGGGCCAAAAGTGCTCAGCTTGTGATACAGTTTGAAGCAATTTCGCTCGTGAAATTTCGGTTTTTCTTTAAATCAGGTCTCTTGAAATATCAACCATTGGTAGATCATATTTGTAATTAAATTACACTTATGGTTTAACTTTAATTACACTTAAAACACCGATTTATTGGAAGTCTCTTTCTGCCCTCCGGCAACGGTTTGAATGTCACTGAAACGAATAATAGAGGAGCTATTAGGTTTTCGCGAAGAATTTTCACCAACTGCTGAATGGCAAGGTCACAATGCATGACCAGTCTCCGATAGCTTATGACGATATGAACTGATTATGCAGAAACAATTATGAATGACTCATGGATTCTCTAAGGAAGTCAATCTCAAGCCAAAGAAAACCAGTCCAAATAAGCAGGCAAGAATTCAAAACTTGATAATGCACACCAGAACAAAATATTACGAAATACAAATCTCACTTGGGTAATATTCACCCCAACAATTCAGTGGAAGTTTTCAAATTCAATCAAACAGGCTTTGCTCGAGGCATCTTGACCATGATCACAATCATCATCCGAGTCACCTTCGTCATCATCATCTTCATCATCCGAGTCATCTGACCCGTCGTTGGTGCCATTGCAACCATCCAGGCATCAGATGTGAGGACTGTACAGTATTTTACATATTCAACCGCACAGTGATCTTAACCGAAGATCTGTTAGACACTCACAGAATTTTAGCAAGAAAGCTGTTATAGTGCAGCATATTTTGAACATCACACTTCTTCATGGAACTTGGAAAGTCCCTCCTTTAAACTGAGAAGTACCAACAAATCCCAGAAAAATTAACAATTTTCTAGTTTGTGGTACATATTGAAACTCAAAATGCTAAACCGTGCAACTTGTTTTCATTCATTCTCATGGGTCTACTTGAGTAGATGTAAATCTGGGTTCTATTTAGGAAAAAGGAACTTCATTCGCTGGTACGTTTCAGAGGAAAGAGTACGTTTTTCAACGAATCCCTCTTGGGTTTTGCTGATTTATAATAAAAAACTGTGAGAACAATGAAATCTTCTCGATCTAAAACTGACGATCCACTTTTTGTGGTGGGAAAATATCAGAAGAATTTGCTTTTATTTCGTCGACAAACTTTATTGCAGTTAGATAGATTGAATCCGTAATCAATAATCCCCGGAAAGATAAAGTTGAATACTAAAAATCTGTCAAATACGGCAATCAGTTGACCTATAGCGAAGCTAAGAAACATTTCTCCGTCTAAAATCCTTACTCCTTCCACAGATCACCTTACTGGATAAGTTTGTCTGCGATTTGAGAAGTAGTCAATGATCGATTCAGTTAAAAAACGACGTACTATTAAGTGGAAAAATTCTGCTCTCAAAAACTCAATTTTCGTGAATAAAATATAAAAACCGGAAGAAACCTCGGATTATTGCGACCAGTAGATACCTCCTTCTTTCAGCTTGTTTGACACTTCGTTTGGTATCTGTAAGCACATATTACCAATACCGGAATATACTCCAACTAACTGTTTTTATGAATGCTTTGTGTTTGTGTCTACTCAAACGATGACAGACATAACGCAGTAATTTTTCTAACGGCCTGTCGGTAGAAAACGTAATATTCGTCGCGCTTGCTGTAAGTGATACGCCAAAAATGTTGATAGTTCAGTTCGGCTGCATGAGGACGGAGTCACCGGAATCCAGTACTCGTAGACAATAACTCTTTGGTAGAAATTGAGTCAGTCAAGATGTCAGATTAACTACCACGAGTTATAAATAATGACTTGTACATATTCAGAGCTGTATTTTCACGCGAACCAAAAAAATTGTATCATAGGTGCTACAGTTAAAGTTGAAAATGTGTTCCACACGACATAGGATTATCAAGGCAAACTACAGGATGGAGCTCCATCCGTATATTTTTTCGGAGAGGTCCCTGGTGACCGTGGAACATCCGACGAAGGGGCTGTTATGGGGGAAAATGAATGAAGATTTCCAAAGGTTTGGTTGATTGTCAGTTTACCGTAAAGAATGTGAAAGAAGGTATTTCATAAAATATTACTACCAGTAGAAAACATATGAACTGGAAATTCAAATGTGTACAGCTCTAAGCAGAAAAGTTAACTGCTTACTGATACACTGGTTGTAAAAGAAGCCGTGGAGATACTCTCTGGCAGTTATATCGGTCAGTAATAGGATCCGTGCAAACTTTCGTGACAGATATCAGCTATGCTCACCGTCAGTATCCATCGTCATTTTTTCCGTGTGAGGGGTTCAGTGACAAACTTTTTGAAAAGTATCTGGGAAAACGAAGACATACTTTTCACTGATGGAAACTTTGTCAGTATGAAATCCATCATGTCCAAATTCGTAACCTTAATACCAAGGAAACGAGAGCTCGTAGGTTTTTGTTTATTGATTGCTTTATGAAAACTGCTTATCTGAACACGGAATGAAATAGATCATCACGTTTTGTGCGAAAAGGTCGCAATATAAATAAAGTTCTCTTTACCGGATCGACTGTTAACAAACACCGGGAAGTTTTACGACGAAATTTTCTAACCACAGAATGAAAACTCTGAGCTGACTAGCTTTTTAAAGTGACGCAATCGAAATTCGATCAGGTCATGAAGTAAACTGTATCTTTTCCGCGTGACAGAGACACTAGAGAGCAAACCTTCGTCGCTCTTTGCAGTTTATCCATTAAATTATTCAGTTCACTTCATATAATGTGGTATTTAATTATTTTATTTGATAATTCAGCAGGCAGCATCAAAGCCTCAACAGTCAGTGAAACATTAGTGAAATACTTTGCAGCTTGTTTGTCCCTTCTGCAAAACTTACAGGTATTGCGTATTCAGTGAGTACCAAATAGCATCAGAATTCGTTTGGCAAAGTTGAGTGTCACTCAAATTAACTGATGGGGTTGTCCCATCAGTGTTGTTGATTGCGTTGACCGAGCGTTACCAATACCTAGAGCTGATCAGGAATATGAACTACATTGGGTACTTTTGATGTACACCAATAAGTCGTGTTGAGTTGCATGAGTAATGCAACATCCGTTACCCACTATCATCCATTCCTGTTTGGGTTCTGTTCACGGTTCATAAAAGGATGAATCCAGTGTACAGTACTCCAGCTGTTTCCAATGATTAGGCAAAACAACGTGAGAGATCATGTTTTTAGTAAATTAAAGTTTATTTTCCCGCTATTGTTTCTAACAGTACCAGTCAAAAAGGCGTCGCTTTGGGTGCCTGCCTTCGGCGGTCATCAGGAGAAAGTTGTTCGAGTGGCAGCAAGGCTGAATAGAAAGTGGAAGCAAATGATAAATGCAGTTATCTTTAGCCCGTATAATAGAAGTTCTAAGTAAAGCTCTGTTGGTATTATTTCAGACCACTTCATTTCCTCATCAGTGAACTATGGATCATGGTCAGTCCGTTCAAAATACGTCTAATAAAGAATAAACTAGAATCACGTGGCCAAAGTCTTATGCGTGTTCTTTTTGCACTGATTAAACATGAAGGTCTTCACGGGAAAACAGAATCTCCAGAAGTGATAAAACTTGGACCAATTTATCAAGTCCCCTCCCATTATTCCACGTCTGGGTCCTCATGATGTATTCGTGGTAATCTGTGGCGGAAATTACTGTATATCAGTTCACTTTTATCTATCGCTTTGGTAAGGTTGTCGGTTGGCCCACGTAAACAGCACCGTGTCGTCTGCCAAGCATCAGTACTCGCCGATTTCAAGCAGAGATTATTCCTAATGATCACGTGGCATATCCTCAAAAATCGAACTGTTTTGTGGCTGGCTTCCAAGCTTTGTACAAGGAGTGTCTCATGGTATTGGAATCAAATTTATTGCTAGAAAACTTTTGGAACTATAGTAGGAGTTACTTCCGTTTCTGTAAGCAATCCTATGAACTGCATAGAAGGTACTTTAAAGGACAACGACAAAATAGCCAATTTCGTGACTCAGAAATAAATTTTCTTTGAATAACTTAGAGGTTTATGTTGCTAAACATGTGAGTTCAGCCATCTCACCTTCATGAATCGACGAAGCCAAAACGTTAGGTAAGTTCAATGATGATGGATAATCAAGTAAATGTCTGGTCGGTGGGAACAACACTGCAGCAAGACAAAATCTATCTCGATTTCATTGTCATGCAAATGAGTGTAGGATGTTTAAGTAAACATTCATTACTGGTAAATTACTTGGACCATAAAGCACTTGTCTGGGGTAAATTTGAGAAGAAGGTTAGCACCCGAGATTATTCACAAGAAAGTTGTCAGATTTGATTTTAACGGCAAAAGTACCTATAATGACGGTAGTAGTGTTAGTAGTAGCAGTAGTAGTAGTAGTAGTAGTAGTAGTAGTAGTAGTAGTAGTAGTAGTAGTAGTAGTATTGGTGGTAGTAGTAGTATTGGTCGTAGTAGTAGTAGTGGTAGTAATATTAGTAGTAGTAGTAGCAGTATAAGTGGTAGTGGTATTAATATTAATGTTAGTATTAGTTGTAGTGTATAAGTAGTAGCAGTATTAGTATAGGTAGTAGTGGTAGTATTATTGGTAGTAGTAATAGCAGTATTATTAGTACTAGTAGTGGTATTAGTGGTGGTATCAATAGAAGTAGTATTAGTAGTGGTAGTATTCTTGGTGGTATATGTAGTAGTGTTAAGAGTAGTAGTAGTAGTATTAGTGGTAGTAGTAATGGTAGTGGTAGCGGTGGTAGTAATAGTGGTATTAGTAGTGGTAGTATTAGTAGTAATAATAGTGGTATTATTATTGTTGATAGCAGTAGTAGTGGTAGTGGTGGTATAAATAGTAGTAATAGTAGTAGTAGTAGTAGTAGTAGTAGTAGTAGTAGTAGTAGTAGTAGTAGTAGTAGTAGTAGTAGTACAGGTAGTAGTATTGGTGGTAGTAGCATTAGTAGAATTTATAGTTTTACTAGCATTAGTATTAGTTGTAGTAGTATCATTAGTACTAGTGGTAGTATTATTAGTTGTGGCAGTGGTTATTGTAGTAGCAACAGTAGCAGTAGTATTCGTAGTAGTATTAGTGGTAGTAGTGATAATATTAGAGTCATTATAACTGGTAGTAGTGGGGGTATTAGTAGTAGTAGTAGTAGTAGTAGTATTGGTAGCATTGGTAATAGTAGCCGTGGTATTAGTATTAGTAGTAGAAGTAATAGTGGTAGTAGTGTTATAATCCAGAAGGCGTGCCTTGGTCAATAGGTTGTTTATTGATATCAACGTGTTCGGACATTGACAAAACAACACAAACGTTACAAACATCCTCATTTGCCAAGTGGCTGTCCTGTTCACTTGAAAACAGTCATCGTCCAACGGAGGAGCGGTCAGGTGGTTTGCAGATCGTCGCTTACCTTATTGCGCCTGGATTGCTGAACTTAGCTGTGTTCGTTAATCCACAATTGTCCATAGTTCTGTCTTCAGCAATCAACTACTTAATAAGTAGTATACACACTCACAACAGTAGTAGTAGCAGTGATAGGCGTGGTTTTAGCAGCATTTATAATTATGCCAGCCTCGTTATCCAAACCGGTTTTCTTACTCATAATATCATAATCCCCATCATCTCCATCACAATCATCATCACCATTATCATCCGAATCATCATCATCATCATTATCATCATCATCATCATCATCATCATCGTCATCACCCTCAGCGGCATCAACCGTATAACCATCATCACCATCCTAAATTTTTTTATAATTTCTGTCCACATCTATTAGATGGGCCAGTTTCTGTTAGTCGGAGAAAACGTAAATGTATTTCGAATTTTTGCCCTTAGGATTGAATATGTTCGGATGTGAACAAATGCGACCTTGCTAGTGAAAGCCTGCAAACAACCGGGTTGCCAATAGACATGGCGATAAATGAGTTAAAGCGGATACCAGGCTCTGGCCTTAGAGGCGCACAAGCGTTTGCTCTTGTGTGCCGCTCTGTGTGATTTCATCGATCACTTATGAGTGATTCAAATAAATCAGTCTGAAATAAATAAATGAAAAGAATAAAAAAATGGCTTCGAGTTTCGCGACACGACAAAAGACGTTTCCTACTTTAGAGCAGTCACATTGGGCTCGAATCTTGTCCCAGTACGAAACAAGAAAGTGATCAAAATTTTGGTTGACAATATTATCAGAAATGGCAGTGGAATATATCGCATCAGGTTTAATGAGGCTCATTTTTTTCTTGGACTTTATTCGTCTATTTCGTGTCCTCAAGAATAACAGTCAGTTCTCCAATCACGTGCCACAGTTATCAATAACACCAAGTTCCCTATAACGGAAGTTCGTACACTTTGAACAATTTTAAACCTTGGTTCACATAGTCCGTCATGTGGTTCAATTTAACTTCCAGTAGAAGTATGTCAGAGTAAAGCCGTGAACTGAGTTCACAGTCACGTGCTCTGCAGAATCAAGTGAGTATTTTGATCGTGGCCTGTTTACGGATCAGTTACTTTTACCATCCTAACCGGGGGCAGTCAGAATCCATTGCTTTGATCGGAAAAAGAACTTCCTTACATCAAACTCTCTCACAAAGCTTAGTCTTAAATTCACATCCAGTATCTGATAAGAACATTGCTAAATGGGAGTGATAAACTTCGTAGTTTCTAAATGTTCATCTTGTGACAATAACCTTCGTTCCTTCAACAATTGATTTTTCAGTCGTATTGACAAACTTCGTCTTACAGTGGACTTCATGTAAATATTTCATCTGAAAGTTCATCTTATTGATCTTTTTGTCCATGAGATGATATGGAACCTAGGTCTGCCGAAAGTATCTTTGCTCCGATTGGGCGATCGAATACGAAGTCTTGGTCGACCACTCACTTCGAGTTTTACAATTTGGGGATGCGAGCTACCACCAAGTCCACCTTTCACGAATTTCGAGGGTGATTCGCATATTGTTGAACGAGAATAACTGACATACAGAATTTATCGTTTCACTTCTCTTCACACAGTCGTGATAACAATACAGATTCCAGTTCAACTTGTTTTGTTACGCGATTGTGTGCTAAGTGAAAATTCACCCAAAGCTCCACACAAATGAACCGAAAATAATGATATCAAAACTTCGGTTAGTCCAATCTGTAAGATCACTCGTCTTAGTGGAAACTTCCAGTATATTCCTAACAGCCCTACTTTCTTATATGACTGACTGACTCCTGTTCCACGAATGTTTAGTTTACTAGAGAAATCAGTCGTATGGGACTGGTATTCAAATACAGAAATCTCAATGAAACCTACTTTAGGGTCTAGGCTTCTCCGCTTATCTGTTAGATACCGCTCTTTTAATGGCCCACTTGACCCGCTTCCAGCATTCAGTCAACGAGACTTTAAAGATCAATGTGTGAGTGGGAGATTTACTTTGTTCGCGAAATGACTCATCAAATGGTCAAATCCAGTAGGCCTTGCTCCTGCACAAAGCAGGCCCCTACGGAGAAGAAGTCCTTTACGAGAGTCGGTCGCGGTGTAAACGGCCAGCAAATACCCTTCGGGCAGCCTGTGACGAGAGCCCAATAAATCAAACAGAGATGAAAATAAAGCAACCTATGAGAGACAGCAGTCATGGTAGCCTGATGGCTAAGCGGTGTGTGCCACTCTTCGTCGTCCACTCCGGGTTCGAGTCCTGGTCTCGACCCTGTGGATTTGTACTACTGATGGTCTTCCATACTGTATTTCAAGTCGTTTCGTGGGTGAGATCACATTTAGCCGACTTGTAACAGGGTCGCGACTGAGCAGTGGTCATAACAGGTTAATAAGCCATAAATACTGACTCTCATTCTGTACACTTATATGATTTGCTGCACAAAAAGCGCCTCCAAAATTCGAACATGCAAAACACATCTTCACCCTTACGCCTTAAAGATAAGCTTATCTTAAAATTCACATTGAGTTCTTAAGTTTACGATAATAAGGCGTTTTATTGATGTTTTTCTGGTAAGAAGTCGAAATGCTGCTAATTTCTTCGATTTCGGTGAAATTTGCAAAAAGAAATGCTATATATTTACGGCACGGGGAATTCATTACATGTTCATGTATATATATATATATATATATATATATATATATATATATGTTAATAACAATTAGTACGCAAAGGTGTGGACAAAATGCCTCCGGAAACACACAACCGGTTTCGTGGTATTTGCCACCCATCAGGTATGGGTACAGGGTACTCATCTACCCACTCATCTTCGTACTTGTACACTCCGATTTTATATCTTCACTGCTATCTAATTTATATTCTATGGAGGAAGAATGGATATTCTTAACTGAAGAGTGCACCAATGAATCACAACTATGAATTCTGTGGGTTTTTCCTATCTGGGTCACTGCTAACCCACCGAACAACGAGGCTGCATGTGTCGGCCCTCATACTGATATATATATATATATATATATATATATATATATATATATATATATATCATGAGCAGTTGATCAAGTATATTCATATATAGCTCTTTAAAGCTTTCTTTGTAACAAAACAGCGTCATGACAAAGGGGTGAACTTCGTTGATCAGTTTTTTAAGTGCAACAAAACTGGTTTGTACACTATCAAAGGTGCTCCGGATCAGTTTCATTCATTGTGTAGTTGTCAGGACAAAGATAGCCCTGTTGGTCTTCGAATACTGTGAACGTGGGTCTCCGATGAGATACTGAGCATTGGGCTCGTGAAACTTCATGCTTTTCGGTTTTGCCGATCGAAAACGTGGAGCATCCGGCGGAGGATCACTCACTTTTGCATGCTATATTTTGGCGATGCTGCCAGTGGGACTGAGTATAGTTCGAGGCCTTGTCAAGTGAATGATTTTGAAGCGCAGTAGTCGATAACGGTCTTTTGTGAAATGGCCTGCCTGATGAGTGGTCTCCGTGAACCCAGTGCTCCTGGTATTTGTGTGAGAGTGCGTGTGTGGTGCGGCAATCTACAATACTGTTTTCGCCAAAGGGGGGGGGGGGAGGGGGGTGGGCGGGGAGGGTAGGGGGTTGGAGAGCAGTGAAATAGTCAAGCTGCAGGTAACCATATTGGTGTTCAATTAATGTACCTGTGAGTTCCTGAAGAAACACTTACTGAGCTTCGGACTCATGAAGCTTTCTGTATTTGTGCTTTGCTGACCGAACACGCGCAACCCCTCTCGACAGAGATAGCTGATCCTTGTCAACTTCACCTGTAACAAAATATATCGGCAGCCTTGTTTGCCGTAAACCTTTATTCACCGATCGATAGACAACAAAGTAAATGTCAGCAAGAACAATGTTCTCCTAAATTTGCTCCGAACAGCATTAATTTTCAAAGTGAAATTCCGGGTTAGTGGTGGCTTGGTGTACTCGTTGGAGTGCTATACATGCTACCGGGGCTACACAAAGTCATACGGTTACGTCACTATTGATGTTAGTAATCTGGACAATATTCGGTAACATGTTGCATTCTGAAAGCACTGTCCATTTTTTGCGGTGAAAAAGACAGGATAAATGCTTCCAAGGTTGTCAACTGTGAGACAGTGTGAGAAAAATAAAGGTCTGATGGACTCATTTTTACTCGGTAGAGCATCGTCATGGAGAAGCAACTCGAATTCACAGAAGGAGCTCATTAGGCCTTTCAAAGGGAAATGGATTATTACTTAACGCGTTGATTTGTCCACCACTTTATAGAATAACTCGAGGGCGATATCCAGATTTTCATTACAGTGCCCTTAAGAACCTCTGATACTAGATCCGAACCCCAATGCCACCGACTGCTTTGTCAATCGATATCCTCTAATCGGTCACTATCCCGTTCTTAAAATATTATGCTTTATCTATTGAGCCAATTAAAAATAAAAAAGCAAACAAGTTATCCAGTTGTTGCGTGTCAGTTCGACCGGTGGCGGTCGAATGGTTTAGAGCTTTGGATTATCACCTTGGAGGTCAGAGGTTAGAATCGAGGCACCGAGGGTCACTTTGGTGGTAGGCAGTTGTCCACCGTAGTCCGTATCGTTGCATATCCAACCTATGGGGGCCTTATGTGGCTCTCTACCACAAGTCTTAGGAGCTGGTTACCGGTTATCCCCAGAAGCGGAGTGGACCTTGGAGGGTACGATGCATGCACGTCATCTGCACTCATGAAGAAGCATATAATTAAAAAATGGTGGCTTATCGGTTCCAGTGAAGAACTCACAATTCTAGACCTCAGTCGGGTTACTCGGATTTTTCGTGGCGAGCCCAGTCGGTTGCATTCAACCTGTTTGTAAAATCGTCAAAATGAACTGTGTCAGCTATGGTCTATAACTAGGCCATAACCCTAAATGGCATTTTATACCGGTTATTATTATGCTATTTCTATGCCTAAAACATAGGATTAGATGATGACATCCCTCTGGAGTAGAACACCACCACAGTGCGTGTGATTACCGCACCTATCATCTGTCTGTAACACGTGCTCACCAGTTATACACGAACTATTTTTCTAAGCAGGCTTTTTCGAGGTCAACTAAAGCTCCCGTAATCGTGAGAATATTTGAAGAGCAATTACCTACTTCATTAACTTCCGCTATCAGAAGTAGTGCTATTACATCGTTTCCTAGTCCACGCAGATAAACGCAAATGAAGAGACTGCATCCGACGGAAATGAACAGGACTCTGTCTGTTCCTGTTCGAACAGAAATTTGTTCCGTAGTTAGAAATCGACTAATGAAAACATTTTCTTATTCTGTTACCTCTGATCACATCAGCACACTTGATTCATATTCAATAGCAACCGTTAGCAAAAGACTTCGATGTTCTTTCTACTTGTGTATTTTTCTTACGCAGAATGCTACAGAGGAGTGGGTTAAATTTGGGTTACTAGCCGTAATAAACGAGGAGGCTATTTTTTATATTATCCGGAAAGTTCTCGTGAAATGGTCTCGCCGTCTGCACAATTAGGCTTTGGTAATCATGAACAACCGGTGTCAATAAACTCACTTGTAACTAAGAGGAAGAGGTTCTATTCCGTAACTGCTACGCAGTTCGATGTAACAGACTTTTTGAGTGGATGGGGACCGCGAGATCCACCTGTCAGACAGTTGGCGGCCTGCTCATGTTTTGTGCCCAATGACCCACGTGTACTGCTTGTATTTACCTACTCAACCCTTCTGATTCCACTTATAACCCTCACGGGTAGACTAGACTGAAAAACCCCTAAATAAGACGAACTAATTGTTAAAATAAAGTTTATTTCAGTTCCGTCAGTGGAGAAACGAACCCAGTGCTCCAGTTTTCTGTTTTTTTTTAAGACAAATATCTCATTGGGAAATTAAAACAGTCAGGAAAACGAATAGGGAAATAATTGACGATAAATGTAGAAGTGTCATTACAATAGTGCTACTGGTCACAACACCTAGTCACATTTCCTAAAGTGTATGAATACTGAGTGGTCAGATCCAGTGAACTCCACGAAAAATTTCTAACACACCCCATATAGCCAAGTCCGCGGATCAGGTTTTTCAAGCGTTCAATAATTATGTTTGGCAAACAGATCGATGGTTATCATCTGGTGGCCACCATGACAGAAGGTTTGCTTTCGAGAGGCGGTCGTTGACTGGACAGAAAACAGACTCGAAGTGAAACGGAACAGAACAAAACCAACGAATAAATTTATTCCCTGAGAAACAGCTTTTCACTTGGTTGTTTTCCGTCTCGTGAAACTAAATTATGGTAAGTGAAAGATAAATTCAAACAAATTCATAATCGACTCACTTTATTTGTATCATAGTAAAAGTGAAAAAAGGGAGAGACCTCACACAACTGGAGCTGAAATTCCCCCTACAAACCACAGACAAGGGGATAATCTTTCGAGAACATAATTTGAAGCGTGCAGTAGTTTTCGAAAAGTCATAATCTTACCGTTGTAATCATTGTGACGTAATAATCACCACATATCAACTGACTCCCGATCCTTCATTTTTTGGACCACGCATCTCATTTGGACGACAACATTTTCGTATCCACTCCACATTACATTATATGACACACACTTACACATTAATTAGACACGTTGTTAGCCTCTTCTCTACCTCCTGGGATATTTTCGTCAAATAAATTTCAAAGGCACTACTACGGAATTTTCGAAAACCATTATTATTCTAAACGTGTGTTCTCCGTTTGACTATCGACATTTTCCACAGTAAATCCTTCATACATTTTTTTCAATTTTCCTACTAGACTATCTGGTTAGTGGTACTCGATTTAAATTCATTGGGAGGGAAATTTTTTCGTTCACGGAACAGAAGAGAAAATCCGTTTCTTCAGATGCCAGAGGAAGACTCATCAATCTTTCGTCCACTTAATATTGTACGTGATGACCGGAAATGAGTACTTCGTTCGACTCACTTCCTTGAAAATGACGGATTAGTTCAAACTGAACTGATTCCGTTCATGTATATGACGGTCTTTTCACGTGACAACTGTGTCACTTAAAGGGTTCCACAAGATGAGACAGATATTGCGTCTTGATTTAAGTGAATTGAAATTCGTTTACTCGTTCTCCATCTTATTTGATTTCTACCTAGAAGACAGAATACCGAGCAAGTGTCCTCGTTCATTAGTTAGTTCGTTTTGTCTCCAGGTGAGAAAGTTCGCATTTTTTTCCATCGATACCTTTTTAGTCTCAGTAAATTTAAAATCAGTGGAATCTATTTACGGCGAAGTATCCACACAGAAATCCATTCAAAAGATTCGAAAGATAAGGTGATCACAGTCAGTCATAGGCTGACAAAAGAGAGATAAATTGGTAGAACCTTCCAAGGTGTTCTTTGATTATGCAGAACAGAACATTATACATGTATTCTTCTTAAAAATGACGTCGTTCCTCTCGAAAATGGAAATGTGAACTGAGGTCTCCTAACTGGGCAGATTTTACATGTCTATAGGAGGAGCCCCTCGAAGCAGCTCTGCTTTCATTTCAGCTCTTGGTCGTTTCACTCATGCTTCACTATTAACTGAACTCGGTTCGAAGTGTTCCGTTGATACGTTGATGGGGTTCCGATGAGACACGAGTTTGTTGTTCACAGTTTTTATGCTGTTCAGTCCATGTCAGCGACGCACTTCTATAGTCTCTAAGGGGCACTCTTCTATTAGAGGATAGCCGGCAACCATAAACCCAAGACTTGAAGTAGTGAACCTCGCACAATTCTTGTAGGTCACGCGTGGTGAAGGGGGGCGCAGCAACGGATAGCCGTCTGCCATCAACGTGGCTCGTGGTCTGGAGTTTCCAGTCTTTTACTTCCCTCATGATAAATAATTATGCCACTCGACAAGTACCGTTCGGGGTAGGTTTGAACAATATGGCGAGTTTGTTTTCCCACTCGTAAACCACTGTCTTTATTTCCAAATGGTGATGTCTGTGCTGTTCCCCATTCAAAACGATAAGCGAAGTCGTTCACCCAGGATTACATTTGATGAGAACAGTTGCAGTCACTCTCGTATTTCCACTGAAAAGGTCACGTGCAAAACCGACTATTTCACGTTTCCCTTTCGGTCACAGTGCGGTTTCCATCTTTCGCACGGCTCATGCGCACTACTCATGACTCCGGTCATCTCCTACTCCATTACGTTTAATAAGACGTTTTTTTTTGTTTTATTGCATCTTTCCGCACTGGTTCTATTCTTCCCGCGTCACATTCCGCGGATTACTTGTGAAAGTTTTGTAAATTCTCGTCCGGCCCTTTAAAAATTAGTCATAGTGACATCAATTGCGAGTAGCTCATTCACAGTACGGCAACCTAGCATCAAAAGGCATGTCTGACTTCCTCCCGCAAGATCCTAGAAGACAGCATATACCCTCTTCATCCCGATCTTAGCACTTGCCTCTCGATCGCGATACAAATATCTGTTAGGTCTCACAGCTGCATATAGATCCTCCGTCGTTCCTTACCTCGCTTGTTTCCTCACCAATCCAAATACCATCACCACCAACTTTCCCATCTCACTCCGTTAAGCATACGTTCGTTCTTATTGCTGTTTTTCTATTGTTGATTTTTGTAGTGCAGCTGGATATTCACCTTCGGGTGCATAAAACAAATACCTGACTTTATTTGACTGATTGATGTGACTACAATTAGATCGGCTAAAATTGCCCCCTTAGACACATTTCACAGTTCTAGTAAAGCCACGAAAAGAATTTATGTAAATGAAGTTGTCTGACAGAACTTCATAAAGAAGCAAAAATATTTAGGAGCTAAATGTCTGAATTAAGGGGCGCTGTCACATCCAAATTTACACGGATATTGTTGGGCAAACTGTTAGGTGGATATCAAACGTGGTCTCAGAGGGAGTTGTTTTTAGTATGACATTTTCCACGGATTGTTTTCTGAGACCCTAGCAAAATAAAACTGATCACTGTGGCACAATAAACAACTCTGGGAGATAATGAACTGAAAAAAGAAGCACTCAATGTGAGATAATTTGAACCCATAAAATTGGACTTTTCAATCAAATGGACAGGCTTGTACCGTAAAATTCGTTTGCGGAGGCACGCGTTGTTTTCATTTATTCCGTCTCTAGACTGTAAATGGGTGCGTTGAAAGGGACACGCGTCAGTCGGATTGGGCGAAAAAAAGATGCATAGTGGTGGGGGTGTTGGGATTAGTTGGATGCGCTAGATGTTCCGGATCTGAGTCACTGGGGTGGGAGTGTTTGACTTGTGACCGGGATAATTGAAGGGCTGGAACGAACTCCTATGAGCACAGAGCACGTGTGAGGAGGGGGGGGGGAATGCTAATTGTCTCCCAAAGAAGACGGTTATGCTAAGCATTTTATGGACCGAAATCTGAAACCAGAGTATGATCAGAGTTACCACATTCCTAAGACGAAATTCTTCATCTGCATACCTTTCCAGGGAAACTCCATATCGGACCTTGTCAGCAGACGTTAAACATGTGCACCGAATGAAACATTCAACTCAACTCATGTGTCCTGTGCATTTATAAGGTCTTCAGCGATCCAAAATCATAATAAAGATGTGTTGCTAAAGCTGATATATATATATATATATATATATATATATATATATATATCACAGACGATTTATACAAACGTATAAAACCCATGGAAGGTCCAACTCCACGACTCTACGGACTTCCTAAGGTTCACAAACGGCAGGTGCCACTACTACCAATCATCGCGTCCACTACGGCCCCGAACTATCAACTAGCCAAATATCTTTTCAGCCTCATGCGCCCGACTCTTCCAGAGGACCACTCCGACACAAAAAGCTCCATAGCTTTTCTGAAACAAATAAGAAACTTCAGAATGAAAACAGATGAAATAATGGTTTCTTCTGATGTGACATCACTGTTCACGAACATCCCAAGGCAGATGGCCTTAGACGGAATCCGAAGCCTGATGGAAAACGACCCCAGTCTACAAGAAAGAACGATGTTATCAACAAGAGACCTGATAGGTCTGGTGGATCTCTGCCTGGAAACCTATTTACAATTCAATGAAAAAATATACAAACAAATACGAGGCACACCGATGGGGTCGCCGCTTTCAGGCCTGCTAGCAGATGCAGTCATGAAGCAATTCGAAGCCAAAGCATTCGAAACAATCAGACCTCGTTTGTGGATCAGATACGTTGATGACACATTTGTAGTACTAAAAAAGTCTGAACTAGATCGATTTCATCAACATCTGAACACGCTCGTACCTGGAATAAAATTCACAAAGGAAGAAGAATGCGACGCAAAACTGCCGTCTCTAGACATTCTGATCATGAGGCAAAAAAGGGAAATCTAGAAACAACAGTCTATCGCAAACCAACGACAACCGACCGCATACTGAACTTCCAAAGAAACCACCCAGCATGTCAATTGAAGAGCTGTGTGCGCACCCTATTCCACCGGGTCGACACACACTGCAGCACACCCGAACTCCGAAAAAAGGAACTGATCAGGCTTTTCAAGTTGTTCATGGCAAACGGTTACCCAAAAAGCTTCGTAAACTCTTGCATCCGAAATAACAAAAAAGCCAAAAGAAAAGTAGTCCAGAAAGCATGGTGGTGCTACCATACATACAAGAAGCATCAGAGGCAGTAGATCGTATGCTAAAATCGTTGGGCATCAAAGTTGCCCACAAACCCGTCAGCACCCTGCGGAGCGCCCTATTCAACGGAAAAGACCGTGTGGACCAGCACGATCAACCAGGAGTGGTCTACTCTATCCCATGCCTAGGATGTGATAAGGGATATATAGGCGAGACGTAAACAACTACGTACTCGCCTACACGAACACAAACTAGCATTGCGAAGCGCCGACCCACACTCACAGATTTTTAACCACTGCGCAGAGACAGGTCACGAGGTCAAAATCGATAGCGCAAGGGTAGTCGCGCGAGCAAAGAAGAAGGGGGAGCACCTGGTCCTCTAAGCCCTCCCTTCGATCAACTCGTTCAGCCGACACGTCGAGGTTGATAAGCATTACGTCACCCTGGCAAAACCGATGGCGAAAAACCGAGAAACGGACAGATGAGCAACACACCAAAAACGTGCGGAACCAGCCGTCCCATTCACACACTCATTCACTCACGTTTGACAACGAGTCCTAGTTTGGATCGAAACGCCACAATAAACTTTTTACAACTCAGCGTACGTCTTGACTTCTCTATAATATATATATATATATATATATATATATATATATATATAATTATACACACCGGCAGAGATCAAGCAAGGTGACAATGCGACAACAACAATTACAAAATAGGAGAAGGGGCGTAAAATACGTCGAAACACACAGTGAAAGAGAGAGGAAAGAAGGTGATTTGTTAGGTTCTTCAACGTACGTTTTTTCAATGTTTTTTTCATTCCGTTTGTCAGAATGACATTTTCGTGGTTACGGGGCACGAGATTTCGACAGATAGACGGCACGGCATTCACGCCACTGACTTCTACTCTGAGCACTATCCCTCACCTTCTCTGACCAACGACAGTCCTCATTCCTTGGGCACCAACCACGGCTCCAACCTCTACGCCAAGCAATGGTCTGACCACTGAGTTGCTTCTTCCAGTCTTGTCTAGCACGTGCAAAAAGAGCACGGAGAGGTAAGCGATGGACAGGGATTCGTAAGACACGTCTGAGCCACCGGAGACGATGTAGAGAGCTGACTTCATTAAGTAAGTGGCTATCAGTGCCTAACACTCGAAGGAGCACCCCGTCATTACTCACTAGATTCCCCCCCAGAAGCAAAAAAACGCTTTGGAGACGTCGGTTGTAGAACACGGGAAGAAGCCGAGCATCCTCAATGCGAAATGGCTAGGTCTCACAACAGTAGAGTACAAAATTACGAACCACGACGACGTACACCAGTCCATCAAAAGAGAGCCGGATGTCACGGCGAAGCTGCAGGTGTTGCAGGTTTGCGAAAAATGCTCTAGCTCTAGCAATTTCCAAAGGGTCTCCATCTCGACACCCCTTCCAGCTATTATCAAGCTCCCAAGGTACTTAAAGCTGTCAACTAACCTTAGCTGATCATGACGAAGGGGGATTTCAGAAACAAGCTTATGTCCATCTTGCAAAAATACTTTGCACTTGGAAGGCGCAAAATACATTCCGTATCTTGATACCTCAATCACCAATAGGTCGAAAGTACATGGCACTGCCTTTTCATTATCATTCGGCTAGGTGATATCACCGGCTTATTCCAAATCAAAAACTCTGTTCCCTGGGAGGAATTCAACCCCACCGTTCGGAATACCAGACATAACATTCCATAGAACACCGTCTGTGGCAAAGTTGAAGAGAAACGGGAATATAGGACAACTTTGTTGAACTCCCCTGGAGGCGACTAACGGTGTCGACAGCTGGCTGTAACCCCTAACCCGACTTGAGGTGTGACGATAAAACTCTTTAATGACTGATATATACTTCGCACGTAATTCATTTCTCAGCTAGCAGTTCCACAGTGCAGTTCTTTTGAAGGAGATGAAGATCGCGCGAGTGTTCACGATAACCATGACTGTCGGTATTTGGAAAGAGTGGCGATGCTATAGCACTTATCGATGTTGAAGATTTGATCGATGGATCCACGACCGGCAGGAAATCCAGCCTGCTCCTCACGGGTCTGCTCTTCTCGCGTGTTGCATAACCTGTGAAGCATGACCAAGGCAAGCAACTTCGACTCTATTGGGCAAAGGCCTACACCAATGAGAGAACCTTTCTTAATGATGGGAAAACAATCGATTCCCCATACAAAGACGGAATCTGCCAACAATTCAAAGCTTTCGAGAACAAAACTAAGTTCTCTAACTAGCTGTACCCCACCATATTTAAATAGGGCTGGGGG
Source organism: Fasciola hepatica (assembly GCA_948099385.1). NCBI lineage: Eukaryota > Metazoa > Platyhelminthes > Trematoda > Plagiorchiida > Fasciolidae > Fasciola > Fasciola hepatica. The sequence continues at coordinate 82,576 of CANUEZ040000077.1, forward strand.
AACGCCGTCAGAGCCCGGCCATTTGTGACGTTCGAAGGCCTGGATCTCCTTTCGGATCACTGCCTGGATAGGTGGATCTGTCGAAAAGCACCATTGGACGTGTGCATGAACAGCTATGAGAGAGGCCGACACTAAGGGCCAGCTAAATTTTGTCTGAAAATTCTCCACCCAGCGATCGAGAAGCCGATTCTGATTGTGAATTAGTGAACAGTCAGCCTCAATAATGGTCTCACTCACATCTAATAGCTTCCTATTGGTGACTCGAATGTGATAGAACAGCTTGCGGGAATTTCCCATGACAGCGTCACGTTTCATCTCTGATGCGCTTTGCCACCACCAGGTTTCGCAGTCCCCATGAAGACTCGTGTCTCGCTTCGAGACCTGCAGAGCTATATTCGCTTCCATCCAGAATCGACTGATGTGCTTCTGGAAGGCGCAGAGATTCAGCAGAAACGCCGGGTCTTGGGGCACCACGAGACAGACCACAACCTACTAGACCAGCAGAATGCCAAGCATTCTTGATAAGTTACCAGCGCTGGCTTATGTTATCAAGTGGGGCTACATTTGAATTTTCAGCTGGCACTTTATGGAAAGCGGATAAGCGGTACGGATCGGAGGGCTTGTCGCAATCTAACTATCGTTGTTACATGCCTTCTGGGCACCCGCCGATGCACATGGACAGCCTAGTGCAAACTAATACGTGGTCGGAATCAAGGGGGTGTCCCAGTACGAGAGACAATCTTGTATGCGACCCCGCCATTTGTGGCTTGTAGCGATGTGATCAATCTGGGTCCATTATTGACTTGAATGAGGCGGACACCAAGTGGTGTACCGGTGATTAGAACGTCTGAAGTTCGTACTGGCGAGAAACAGGCGATTGTCAGAGAAAAGGGCCAACAACCTTTCCCCGTTTTCTGAACGACAGGAATCTAGCTCAGAAGGGCCACCTAGACGTGCCTCATTCGATGATAGCCGACCCACTCTAGTATTCAGACCCGCCAAAATGACGATAGCAGCCCGGCATACTGGATATCTCAGTGGTAAATTGTTCGTCCCGGTGTGCGTGCAACGCAACCTAGATTGGTCAGAGGCCAAGGTAATAATCTCAAAGAGAGTCCAGGGTGGCTCCAACGTGGAGAAGAGGAAACCATAAGGAGTGTCATTCTCGAGCACTTGATAGACTCAGGTCACCGAATAAACGTAGAATCCCCATTCCAAATAGTTCTCTGAATGCCTCCTAAACCCCAGAAACACATCTGTCTACACACCCAGGTCATCCCAGAGGCGATCAGCATCCGTTTCGTTCCACCTGCTCTATGCACGTGGAAGTTCCTTCAAGTTCTCCAGCCAACCTGGCCTCAAGTTATCCAGTCCCACACCAGCGGCTCAGATCCGGCCATACGACTTTCACCATCAATTTTATAGGTCTGATCCCAACAGACCCTCCGCCCACCATATAGCCATTCTGTTCAATCAGACTGACACGTGACCCTTTCAACACACAGATTTCCAATATGACTTGTGCAAGCAGGAGAATGAAAACAGCTGGAAACAACTGTTTACCTATGAAGACGTGTTCTGATGTCACTATCTACATATTCCGTACACTAAGAAACCACTATTAGTAAATCAGATGTGCCTCCGTTTAGGGAAGACAAAAGCTCACATAATAAGCACCGGTTATTTCATGGGGAAATCTTCCTGAAGACGATGAAATTACAAATCAGTTGCAGAAGCAATGTACGAAGAGGACTTGGCTATGTAAGCAGTCAGATCTGTTTGCGAAAAGTTCAGCTTCATCCAGCGTGGTCTCATAGTTCAACTAAGCTACTTCTCATCAAGCTTTAGCCAAAACCTGAAATCCTCTAACTACAACGACAACTCGATGTCATAATATTCCGATACCTTTGATCTGACTGGCTTGGAGTGTGATGGCCAAAGATTGTGCATCAAAGCTAAAAGACTGCAGATCCTGGCTAAAGAATTGAGTGTCCTGGCTAAGGGACTGTGGGTCATGACTACAGGATTGTCTCAGCAAAATAATTGCGGGTTTTAAAATAACCTGCCAGGAAAATGGTGTAACTGATCATGTGCGGTACTAAAGTGAGAGTGGCGTCCATACACTGATTAACTACATTTCCTATTTTCATCATTACAAGATCAATCCTTTATTTAATCAATATGTGATCACAGAAACACTAGTAATCACTAATTGTTCCTTTTAGATCATCGAACAATAGCCAAACTTCTGGTTATCTGCGACCGATTTTTGCGAACCATTCAGGTTTTCGCTGGCGTAAATGATTGTCCCAGAAACAATGTTTCGATTGTTACAACATCAGCAACCAACCTTGGAGGACGGCAATTCTGGTTCAGTCCATTTAGGCGATAAAATTTCTTATGCGAAAGGTGATGTATGCCGGCTCCTTTCAAGACTCTGTGTGACCAATACTAGACTTGGTTTTGCTGTCTCTTTTGGGAGAAAATTTACTTCAACCGAATTCCCCAATGTGATATTCACAACCCAATACAAACACAAGTAAATCTCGTATCCATGAATGATAGCCAGTGATAATACGTTTTGATGAGAAAAAAAGATCTAGTCAGTTCTTGTTCGAATGTGGTTTAACTGACGAGCGTTGACTTTGCGCAGTTTATCGTTCTCGCGAAGGACAGAGAGCCTCTTGACACTATCGCCTTTGTATCACACATAATAAATATGTACGCGCACTTTGATCCGGAATAGTCTTATTAGTAATGCATTCACCCAACTTGAATGTCGATGTCGATAATGACGGTGTTTATGACGTCAAACAGACCGACGATTTGTGTACAGCTCGACATCCGCCTAAAGTTGTTAATCAGAGCACTCGTTTTAGAGGGCGAGAGAAATAAGCGTGTTGACGACATTCGACTGTGATTCAATAACAATAATAATAACAATAATAATGATCATAATAATAATAATGTAAACACTAACGTAATGGATTGATGAGTGATGCTTTTTGGGGAACGAGTAATGAAAATGAGTGTTGCCTAAAATTTCATCAGAAACTGGTTCATGAGGACAGTACCACCTATGTTTTCGTCCATCCCTTTAACACATTGTCTACCATAAGACCTAATTTACATCACAAGCTACGTGTTGGAATGAAAAATCTTTATAGGAAGCATAAAAACGATCAGGTGTTGTCGTTCGATGAAAGTATCTCATTAGAAGTTCACCGTCACCTTTCAAGGGGAACAAAAATAGGTGCTTTACTTAAAAGAAATAAAATGCAAATGTCATTTGTTTGTCTTTCAGTGTGTGGTTTACAAGAGCTCGCCAGATCCATGTTTAAAGCAGTCCAATACCCCTGGTTGAGTGAGACATGGATTTTTTCTCTGCGTGAAGAGATTTGTGTACGATGCGAAGTCTTCTAACTGCGTTGTGGGCAACCAAAAATGATTCTTTTTAAAAACAAGACAGAGCAGTTTTTGCAATTCTAAGTGCCTGTGGACGGTTTTGATTGATGCCAGGAAGAATAAGAGAAATTCAGTTTATATATGAATAACTCCATAGTTTATCAAGGGGTACTGACTCCCAGCTTACCATCATCCTATTTTGGACACGTCAGTAGCAGAGAACATCGATCTGGGCCTGACTGGGCCTGAAAAGTAGTGTTCAGGAATGATAGTGTCACGTGTTGATCACAGAACTGGTAGTCAGTGGCTTTCTCCGTCTTCTTGTCAACAATGTATTCAAAGCACTCATCTGTCTGCCATTGTCGACGTTTTCAACTGCTTCTCAAACACGGAGCTACGAACCCCCTTGAATGAGTCCCAGTTCTGGATGGAGGACCGGAAGTGCACTGAGTATATATATATATATAATTTCATTTTTATAATTCACTGTGACTTGTAAGATGTATCTAATGAGTGACATCTTTCATACACTTCGCAAACTGATCGGAAGTTTCTCGTTGCTTCATTCAACTTTTCATCTTTCACTGACTTAGACACACGTACTAAAGTTGCTTTCCTTCCGGCTTAAATTCTGGTGTTTTTCATCTAAAGCTGGTGTTCCCATATCAATGACCTTGATTTTAAGTTTCCAATGCGGCAACTTTTTACCCTAATCACGTAGGCAATAGCTGGCTAGGGTAGAGGATACCTTTTATGATCCACAGTTTTGTCTGTAGCTCTGGGCGTGAACAGTCAGACGAATTTGAGGTAATAATTCTAATTAGTTGTGAGCATTTGACTCTCAGAAATTTTGCAAATTATCCCAAATTTAAATGTTCCACTACTTTTACTGTCTACGGTTATCTAATACTAGGAAGAAACCGTTGAATCCCGAAAGACAAATTTACCCACAGGAGGTATCATAATTCCTGATCATAGGTCAATGAGAATGGGGTTCTACGTGAGACTAATAAATTGCTGGCGCTTCAGTGAGCCGGCTATATGTGATCCATTTTTACTGTTTCTTGGTGGAATAAGTTGAAGTGAACCTGGCATTCAAGAGATTCCTTGAATACTTCTAGGATGCTTGATTTGTAATTTAAATAATTCCAAACTATTAGCCAGCACTTTTTCACCCCGTGAAAAAGACAAGAAAATTAGGTCGTATCATCTTCAAGTCAGTTTCATTCACGACGAACTTCACATAAGGAACCGGTACTTGATTTGTTTTTTCGAGGAGACGAATTTAGAAAAACCATTTTTGAAAAGCCGCAGAGGAGCTTGTGAAATTAACTGTCCGGAAAGAATTGGGCGATGCGAATGAAGTTGCGCTCAGCTTCGATTCCTCTTGGAAGTTTTTCCACTTACAGATGTTCATTTTTCCTGGTTTTCAACGGGGATAGAAGAACGCCCTCGAACGCGGTCTATTTTCCGTGTACAGCGACTTGCTCTGTCAGACTTACAGACCTGTAAAAGTGCAAATATTGGGGCCCAATTATATTACCGGGAAGGTGCTAAGGTGACACAGGGAAAATTATTTGTGTGAGAAGGTGAACCACGCAACTTCACTTTACAACCCGAAGATTTGCATCCTGATTAGGAAGTTACAAATTTTAGCCACACCTGAGTGGTATTTACGAACTATACAAGTTAATATTACACCAGTCTACTCAGTTTCCCCTCGAAGTGCTTTTAGTTTGCTTAACCTATGACCTTATATTTAAAATCCATCTGTTGATCGCTGTTTTCAAAGTGACCTCACAATGTACTACGCTTCTTGCCACAAGTATCTTCCCTTTGATTTGTTCAAGGAGATAGCTTAGCACCTGACAACAAATGTAGTTTGATTCGAGACTGGATGAAGGGTTGCAGGTTCCATCGTACAAGTGTATTAGAATGAATACGACGGAGTGATAGGAAATCTTGAGAGCGAAATTTGCCCCTCTAAGGTCGAACATCTATATGCATAACCCATCACAATAGTTCCTCAACTTCTCTTGTTTCCGGTACATTGGACAATCAAAAATTCACTGATATAAAAAATAAATGCAAATAAACATTTTCTTACTAAATTCCTCTTGGAATTTCATAAGTTTTTTGACAAACGAATTGGAATCCTCCCTTGTGAATTTCTGAAAAAACGTGCACTTTGTATTGCACCTGCATACAGAAACACATCGACCGAGCCATTTAGAAAAAGAAAATTCCCAAAAAGTCCCGACTATCGGATGCCATTAGTTCTTACAATAACTGCTGCGGGAATTATTGCCTAGGAGAAGAATTATCAAGTGCAGGCCCCCCCCCACACACACACAGAGCGGACGGAGAGTAGATTCAAGTGATCCAATTTACCTCTAATGTGGCTTGAAACTGTTCCGTGCAAAGATTCGGAAAAAAACTATTTGTTTTGTATCAGTGAAGTATATTTATAGGTGTTTTTAAGCTTCCCTATGCGTGAAGCTATGTGGGTATTGTGTATGTGCAACAGTCCCTCGGGTCATCGTTTGGTTAAATTCACTACTAATCCCCAGGGGATTGGTTCCAGAAGCGAACATGGGCAAGTGACGACCGAATGTAGGTCAATCTATCGTGTTCAGTACAATCCACTCCAAATGGGTCCAGTCCAGTCCAGTCCCAGTCCCCGTCCAGTCAAGTTCAGTCCAGTCCAGTCCAGTCCGATTTCATTCACTTTCTTTCAATTTCGCTCCACTGCTTCGAGAATCTGGTCTTGGAGACTAAGCCAGATATAAGCATAGATAGATAGGTAGAGAGATCACGGATAGATAGATATATAGATAGATAGACAGCTAGATAGGTAAATAGAGATTGAAGCACAGCAATAAAGGAAATGTCAGTGATATTATACAGGAGAGCCGACTTTTCATATTTGTCTCCGTGAATATTTTTCATGTTTGAATCAATGTTTCAAAGCCCCTTTCATAGTGACTGCATCTAAATGGCAGTTAAAATTTATTGAACATATGACGCTTTTTATTGGAGACATTCTACATGGTTGGTCTTTAGATGAATCAAAGGTTTTCGTTGGTTCGTGACAGACGAAATATTCTACAGGATGAATGATCATGAAAACGATTTCCATGGAAACAGGTGGATAGTCAGAACCAAATGTGACGTACATGTGTGCGTGCGCGTCGCAGATCTTCATAAGCTGATCTTTGCTACGAGACAAACCAGCTGGATTTACCCGGTAAATTTGATTTAATCCTTTCTGTTCTACCAGTTGAACAAAGTTGACACATAATATCTTTCATAACGCGGGGACACCAAGTGCCAGTTTTCGTTGTTTCACTCGCAACAAATGCTAGGGTGCTTTTTGTGTCCTCGAGACCAAAACCGTAGATGTGCGCTGTTCTATTGTTGATAGAGCACACTGGTTGTGCTCAATCTCAAGTCACTTTAGGTGCGTCATTGTGAAAGTAAGTTTTCACAACGAGAACGTTCCATTAGTTCAACATTGGCTATATGTAGCAAATTGATAAAGGGTAATGTCAACCTAAATTATTTCCGGTAGACTGAAATGACGAAGTCTTTCATCATCTGCAAACTTTGAAACTGTAAAATTGGAGTGACAAAATCAAAAAGTTAAAGAGTCACTGGAACAAATCAGGCTCCATGCGGAAAAGTTTGATCGGATGCGATGATGGTTCGCGAAGTAACTAAAGCGAAAATAAAGTGAATTGTGTTGGAATATCTCCAACCGCTTTGTGAAAACAGGTGATCGTTTGAGATCATTTTATAAAGGTTGGTGGGTAGTCAATAGAATGGGTAGCTTAGTTTATAGTACATACGTCTTTGAACGGTTGCTATTTGTCTGTTTTACAGCAAATTATACAAGCAGGCTGTGTGATCCTTGATTGATACTGATGAAAAATTGGCAAGAAAGACGGACAAATCTGGGGACTGAGTTGAGGGAGACATATTTTCTGGAGACTTGCTTCGGAAAACTACACTGGCTTCGGGGTCAATGCACGATTTATGTTTCAAGGTCTCTTTCAGTATATCTTTGTAAGTGCTACGGAAGTGCTTGCGTAAATTTTTGCAGGGGAAGCCTGGTTTAAATGTTTTCCTTGAGTTAACTCTATATTCAGTGTCAGTAAAATGTCATGGAGAGCTCTTAAATAGATGGGAACTGAATCTGTAGGCGGGAATATGGGACACCTTTCACATTTCTTTGACAGACGGAGCACCGGGTGTTTATCGTGGCGAACTACTGACTACGAAGTCCAGGGTGCAAATCTTTCATTCGCCGGTCAGTTCCGCATTTGATAACGTCCAATTAGCCGTGACTCACTCCAAAGAAAACCTTTGTATTTTGTGTGATGAACAAAAGTTGGAAAACCGTTGAAAATACTGTTTTCAGTATCTGCACAGGCTCCAAAAATAATCACGACAGGTACACGTAAAGAACAATCAGAACTGATAAGTTGATATATCCATCTTAGATTGACCGATGGGTGGTTTCGTCTTAAAAGCAAAAACTGAAATTCACACCTCAAATGAACTCTGGTTTAGTGATGTAAATAGACATCGCCATACAACTTTGGAAGCTGTTTACTACTGAACGAAACTATGACGAACATTCATCTTTCAGTGCTTGAGTTTGCGGTTACAGAGCGTGAAAAAAGCTTCTCTACCCCCAAGTGGTCGGGGATTTTTATCTATCGCTTCATTACTTCATCCCTACCGGTTGATGAATCGTCCATTTCAAACCTCGTTATTAAATCGATGAAGTCAGTTTGACTTTTGGGAGAACATCTGGGACCGAGGCGGCTAGATCAACGATCAGAAGATTACGGACACCACCCCGTCGAGGCGTGTACATTTACTCAAGTCCCAATCTAGCAAAACACCTATCTATGAGGACCAAGAACTTTCCTAAGGCGAGATTATGAGTTTATTGGTATAGATGCGAATGGCCATCTGTCTGGTCATAAAGCTCAGAGCTAAATCGGCTAGCTCGGTGACGGCTACTTTGTGAGTACCACATTCAGAGTGGGTACCAAGACGGAGAACGAAATTACGTATTCCGGCGATAGCTAATTAGCTTCTGAATGTGAAAATCGCTCGCGTGTCGCGTTGCATCATTTTTTTACATCGGTTGGGGTGACATGTAGGTCTTTCCTACCTGGAGCCTGTCAAACGAAGTGGTTCGATTATCGTCTCCTTCATTTTGAGTTCTGCTCCTCGGTTTTATGATATTATGCTCAGAAAGGGAACTCAGACCAGACCGGACTACTGTGCTACCGTATCAACCCTTATGAGAGCAATAACAATAACAACAACAACCGACAACAACAACAACAACAGTCATCTCGAGTGGTGACCTCAAATTGTTTAGTGGGTCACGTGAAATCCTTGGAGTCGACTAAATAGACGGCGTCAGCTGAGTCTGTAGATTTTGACACCAGAGCAAGCCGACGGCTTTTTTGTTAGAAACAGTATTAGACGGCTTTGAAAACGGTCTTTATTATATGCAAAATTATTCGAATAAAACTTACGAAAAATTGAAAAGAATCAGACAAAAAACGAACCCGATGAAGTGAAAGTTTGCTACTTTTATATCTGCTGTATACTTTAACAATCCGGCTAGCATTTTTGCACTTCGAACCCAGAATTCGCGATAGCGTTATGTCACTAAACGAAGTGAACTTTTCGTGCTTTCCGACTCAGAGTTCCGATCCTTTTTTCTTTTCACAGGAAAAGCTCTAAAAATAAAGTGCGAATAGCCACCATTTTGCAAATCAATGGTCCAAGAGGTCAACAAAATATGAGGAGTTTTTACGTATACGTGCAACACAGAGCGCGTAGTTGCATAGTCTCCAAAATGATGATGCGAGGGGTCAAATTTTCAACAATTCATTCAAGTAGAATGATTACTTCAAATGTCTGTTTCAGTTACCCAAGGATAGATACTATGAACGAATGACCGAAGAGTAAGTTGTGGGCGGGTTCTACGCTACAAAAATAGCAACATCAAGGACCGAAGCCAATAAATAGCATGAGTTCGTTCACACATTTAAAGTTCCGAATCGGTTTGAAGAGAAAAATTCGGACGTTGGTTTTACCCGGTCATCTATGCAAATCGAAGCGTACGGGTGGTTTTCAATTCTTTCTCGGAATCGAGGTGAACGGCTCGGACGAAGTTCCGCGGCATATTTGGGATCTGAATCAAAATATCTGTACGAATTTACAAGGGGAAATCTCCGTGGGAACATTTTGTCAGAAGAGTTTTCACATCACCCTACTGGTCAAGTGCACCTTCTAAAAAAGGCCTACCGTTATTTAGAGTCGTACCTTCACGTTAACGGAATTTTGGCAATAAGCAAAAAAGTGAAATACACATTAGGAATGATTCGAGCTAGTGTTGCCGGTGTTTTGATATTAACTCAAATGCGTATTTTTTCAAGAGATAGGTGCTGGTTGGAAGGTGGGTTGATGAGGGCCAGTATATGACGTGGCTGTAATGTATGAAAACCCTAACCAGTAGTCTTGGCTGTGTAGGATGTGTGAACCGGTATAACTGGGAGGAAAATTCTCGCTTGCTGAAGAATTCGAGGTACAGCAAGACACTGACAGATGCTCTGGCCAATTAAAGAAATGCATTGAGAATCCTTGGTTGTCTACCCACACAAACACGCACTCTATATTTGTGCCTTTCATATACTTTTATCTTTTGTTTATAGTCTGATTGGTTACATATTGTACAAAAGACATGCAACGAGTTTGTTATCAGAACTGGGTCACTGCGGTGCTAGATGAAACGCGGAAAACCTTGACTTAAGTAAAACAAGAGACTGCGTTGTGTCACTGTGCCGTCCACGGCTTGGGCCCTCCAGCTGTCCTAAGCTGTAACTCAGTTTCGTTTCAAGCTGAAAACGGAAACAACATATTTTTCTCCATTGGTTATTCATATGCTTTATCTACATCCGGCTGACGGTTTAGCTGGCAGAACAACTGCTCAGTAGGCGGAGGGCCGAAGGTTCGATTCCGGCTCGTGTCTTCACTCTTTGGATGTGGAAAATTGCAAGCGGGTTTTCTATTAGCTGCAAGGTAATTCCAACTCGAATGCAAATTTTTAGTTGTAGAATAAATAGAGAACGTTTAGTTGGATAAGTAAAGCTCTATCTACCTTTTTATTTCCAGCTAGGATTAGGGTAGGATATATTTGGGTTTTGGCTACATAATAGGAACGGAGGTGGAGAACAAAATATCGCTGCAACTTGGATAATGAGTTCAGAAGACAAACTCTGCGAGAAGAATTCCTCATGTGTATTCTCGTCAGTGCCCGCAACTCTTTGGAAATACTGTAAAACTGTCCTGTTAGGTCATCAACAAGTAAGAAATTCCGATAAACAGATTAATGGAAGCTTGGAATTCTTTTGGGTTTCACTATGCATATTTACCCGTAGGTGATTCTAGTTCCAGCAGACTACGTGGTCTAATCAACAGTGTAAAAATATGGCAGGCTTAAGAAAAAACGACTTTGCTGTCGGCTGTGAAATTTCCACTGACATCCTCAAATCCTTGGAAGTACTCATTTAGTAAACTCTATGATAAGGCAATTATCAGCTCACATAATCCGTCATGATACGACTGATGCCACAGTCATATGGACACGCAACTGTTTAATTACATTCATCACGATTGTTGATTTCCCTGTTTGTTTTTTTTAATCCTAAATCCATTACTTATAAAATGGGTTGTATTTATCCAATGATACAGCACCGTGTTCAACCTTGATAGCTGCTGCATGCTTGTCATCTCGAACGGGGATATTCAGCGATCTTTCTAGTTCAAAGTTAACTAAAAAATAACGTTTGATTTATTCTAGAGTGGTTTGTCACCTGGGATCAAGGCTCAGGTGAGCGCTTGAAACTTCTAGTAAGCTCCCTTCTGTAAAACCGCATCAACTATCTTACTGGCGCCCATCTGATCGATAATGATTGTGGTTAGAACCTCGAGTGAGCGATTTTAATTTCTTCATTCCAACCATTGGAGGACTATCTTAGCTTGACCTCTGAGATTTTGCCTGCGTTTTGAGTTGGAGGAGCTTTTACCGAGAATGTATCACTGTGGCCAAACAGTGGCTCAGAGCTATCTGTTAGAACCGGACCCAGCTTCACAAAATGCTGACAGGAAGCAAACATTCAACGGTCATACCAATAGTTTGGACTGTTCACTAGGGTACCTGCAACTTAAACTTCTGCGTCTTGCGTAATCACCGATAAAACGGAAGCAGATCAATCACAATAGTTTGCTATATCAGTAGTAAAGCAGATGCAACTCTTCCGGATTTCTGGAGTGATTCTCCGATGAGAGCATTGTGCATTAAACTAAGAGAAGTTGCATTTGCGCCGGAGCCTCTGGGAGTTAGTAAGTATCCAGTTTGCCAAATCTAGGAGTTTCATTAAGCTACAACAGCCACCAGTCTACCACAAGCTTATCACGTGCACGGATAACGAAGATTTTCTGCAGGATTTCACTGACCGGCAATAAACTGGTATGCAATACAAATTCACTCATAGACCAGTGGTGGCCGAAACTTCTTCGTACGGCAACACATACAGTGGATTAACTGTATCTGAGATCTCCTCTCAACCTTTCCACTTACATTTCTTGACGACCTTCATCCAAGAGTTGTCCTTATTTGGAAAAATTTTACCAGATATGTATGGTAAATGAAGGGAGTAGAAAGCCCCCTTTGAGAGCCAGCCTGAGTAGTCTGGTGGTTAAAGTGTTCGACTCACGATCGTTCGCCGAGGTTTGAGTGCCTTTTCGGGCTCGGTGGATATGAAATTCAGAAGATTCCTAATGAGGATGAAATAGCTGTGAGGTGCTTCTCTCGTTTTAAAAGGTAAGCCCAGCTTTGAAACTGCATGTTGAGTTATATTGTACAAAAAAATAGCTATTGATAATAACATTAGTGATACTGCTAATAATAACAATAGTTGTAACATTAGGAATAATAAGATTGCCTGTTTCGAAGGAAATTTAGAGTTTATAGACAATCTGTTGCCCCCGATTTTGACAACCTTCAACGAATTCGGAAAATGTAATGCATTTATACGTACTCGACCCGATTATGGAAAATTTACCAAGTATAATATTATAAAACAACAAGTGGTCATTGGAGCTAGGAATTTGAATAACCCTCGTTTTGAACCCACCAATATGCCGTCTTTGTAAACGTGATTGATATTCGAGTTCCAACAGGGAAAGTACGAAGTTGTAAATAATTTTTCGGGTGAAGCATTTCTGAAATCTTCTTGCTCAGTCAGATTCGGTTATCATGTCGGCCAGAATTCACTGGGGACAATAAACATACAGGTCGGAGATTAAAATCCCACTCATCACCGATATTAGTTGACGCTGTCTGGCTCAGTCAAACCTTGAAAAAGAAATCTTTCTTCTCACAATCCAACTTGAACCACTAAACTGCGTGCGAGTTAAAACAGCCTCCCAAGTGCGAAGTCACAAACTGTGGTAGTTTAATTTCGGAACTTCAAAGTGTCAAAGATGACGCAATCACCTAACCGGTTTGTCGAGTCACATTCAGTACGTATCAAGATGCGCAAAACAGAGCCAACATGTAAAATTATTTTGTATTTCTACTAGAGCCTAAAGGTATTCGGCCTCTCCTTTTGCCTTCGACCTTCATACATAAACAGCAGCGCTTTCGATATTCAAGCACAAGGAATAAAAATAAATTGATAAAAGTGATTTTTAACTTTCCCCAGAAAGACATTCTAACATCTGACAGGCCTGGCCTTGAGGACCGGTATCATGTAAGGGGAAATCTTCATTACAATAGGCGCCTTAGTGAACTAGGGAACCCGATTATAGCGTTTTACACTTGAGTGCATACTCAAAGAGATCCTCATCAACAGATAAAGTTCAACCTAGCTAAAACACCGTTTTTACCCATATGTTTCGACACAATTATGGTTCACAACTAAATAAGAGTTACGACTAGCTGGTATATCCCGATGTAGCCCGATACCTCAAGTAATCCACTAATAAAGCAACCCTAAAGACCATAACGTGGTTTGCATCCCGGGGAAAGGAAGACTGTACATATTAGGATCATGTCAACAGTTCTTTTTGATCGATCCTTAAACAATAAACTGATGGAACGAATTACGTTGCTTAAGATATCAACTAACCATATAAAAAAGACTCTAGTGAACTTCTCTCAGATGTGAATCAATTTCTATTCTTTGTTTTCCTTTTATCCACAGGTCTAGCTAATAAGCAAACATACGGAAGTGTGTGAACAGTACTGAATAAATTTTCGCTCAGTGTGTTTTATTTAGTCCAAAGATTGATTTTCACCCGAGACACCTTGAAAACGAGATTTCCTTATGTGTATCAGTTCAGCCGATTAGATGAGCAAAATACGACTCAATAAAATCTTTAATCTATTTGTTTTTTTTTTCATGTATCGAGTAAACGGTAAAAAAGACTTCTGATTCATCCAATCTCTTTACCGCCTCCGTGGAACTTTTCACAAACAACTTGTCGGACAGAAAAGACAATAAATCAAAAACTGGTAGGTTCTTACCCAAGGTGTGACCACATCTTTCACTTGATGTTAATTTTTTTTCGACCGACATTATTTGCATTGTTTTTCAGTTTTCAGCGGGCAAAACTTGCACTTGTGAACATTTTAGTCGCATTTGTACCTCACTATCACAAATGCGTTGGTTTTCGGGCAAACGGCTGGGCTGCTCTCATTCGGAGACAACAACTAACGAGACGAAAGGTTTTCAAGACGTTCGACCACCCAAAATGATGATCGAACAAACTACATTATCCCCTTTAAAGAAAACTCCCATCATCCGAGTTAAGTCTGCTTGAAACACACCAGATATTTTTATCATCTTCTTTCTTCCCTTTTTATACTATTTTTGCTCTTACACATTCGTTTGCAAGCCGGAAAAGGCCTTGTCTTTGAGTTATCTGCAAAGGGGATACTGACGTCCATCTGATTACCGTGCGATTAGTTTTCACTGAAAAAGCCTCTCCACCGGACACTCATGCACTCACATTAGTCTGCTTGATTATTTACAGTAACAAACAGGTGTTCTTCATTCACAATCAATATCGTATTTCCTCTTTAACCAGATAGCTTGCATTACTGATGCGCATAAGAAAAATTGGTCCATGAAAAACAAAGGCAAGCCGAACCTAACTCAGTAAAATAGATCTAGAGAATGCATGCGGGAATTGAGTATCTCCCATCAGAATGCTGACTAGCAAGATAGTTGATTTTTACTCGGGCGGTTTAACCCAAACCACATCCCAAAACGGAAACTGGATTGCTCAGTTAGCTAGACAACATTACTGTTCCGAGAACCAGACTGTTGTCGTTGAAGTCTTGCTTTTCCGTCCCTTTTTGGGACCCTCGTATTTCAGGTATCAAGTGAACAGCACCTTCAGACTTCGGTCATTGTTATCGTCGTGCATAAACGTAACCAACAAAATGGTTTTGACGGGTTTTCATCGGGAACTTGTCCGTTCACGGGTCTCATATCACATATCACACAAAAATCGACCTGCTTTGGGCGTCTATTTATTACCTAAGCTGTCACACGAAACAGAATACGAAGCATTCAGTAATTCTGGATTTCCGCAATCGGCACCGACTTGTGAATGAATAACATCTTGATACAAACAGCTGCCTAAGAAATTTATAAGTGCCTATAAATAGATATGACAAGCATTTTTTTGCGGATATTTTGCAGCAATGGGATTATGAATATGAAGTTTCTGAAGTTCTTTCTCACGTAAAGCAAATTTACTTCGGGCATTACCCTAATCTTCCGCGGTTTTATCACGTGCAGTATAGTACATTTTTGACTGCTTATCACCACTAAGGGTTGCCCTTATGTGTACTAATACACGTGAGAAAAAATGCTGTGAAATCATTGCCCTGGGCATTGATTTACTCTCCCGGGTCTGTTCAGGTGGTGAATTAGGCTCGAGACACTTTTGATCCAGCAATGATGATTGTTGCGAACAAAGGAACACAGAATCGTTCTGCATCTTTTTAAAATTCTTCATGAAACGCCTGAAGTCTGGCTACGCAAAAGTCTAATCACATACGAACACGATACAATGCGAGTTTCTCCGTGTGCGTGCTTCGATTGAAATCTAGGAACTAACTATCAACTTTCAATGCGTTACTGATTTCGATAGAGGTAACGAAAATCCTTTTCATCCGTCCGGGGGATGGTCAGCGGCAATGTATATACGCAGTGCCTAAACTGTGCCAGTCGAATCCGAGGTTCATTTTCCCTGATGATTACGCATAGTCGATGGTTTCTGAAAAGCTTTAGAGTGGTTTCTTGGTTTAAAATGATGAATTGAAGACTGACACTACTTCATGAGTCATTTAAGTAACATGCAATTAGTGTGTGCTATTCAGATACACCATTTTAGTCATTCAGACTTGAACTACTCTGTCTGAGGCAAACACGACGAATAAATATGGAATATGGCAATCGGTGCGCAAGAGATAAAATAACCTGGTTCGTTATCCTTTCCGAAATAAATTGATTATCATCATCCAAATAATAATAATAATAATAATAATAATAATAATAATAATAATAATCAGTGCCTTTTTGATGTTCATCACGCTGACCGTCTTTTTGGACATTTAACACAGTAATGCAAATTTTATCGCACCGACATGCAGGACAAACAACGAGTTGAAACCCGGCGGATAAGTTGTGCATATTCGAGCATGCAGAATATGTCCGCCGTTCAGTTATACGCAGAGTATCACGGATACGAGTGGGTACCTACACATACCCACGAATAAACACACACACACACACACACAGACAGAAACACGTACACGGGGATATATACGTGAACGAGTGAAACTTGTCCCGCGATGTTACTTGTCACATAATTCATCTCCGGCCCGGTTGGTTAGAAGTTCTCAATTTGCATGAGCTCTCTCCGTGTGTGTAAGTGTGTGTTCGTGTGATGAAAGACGGCCTGAATACCAAACGTAATGAGTTGAAGAAATATCGCCGAATGACGCTGAGTTCATGAGCGAAATGTTAAACTAAGTTTTGATTCAAAGTCAAATTCTCGATGACAGTGGTTTTGCGTGACAGAGTTGAGCACAGAGAAAAAAGATTTGATGGGTATAAAGTGTAGGCTATCTGCGGCCGGCAGATCAACACTTAGCACTGGATTTTCACTTTGTTCAACTGCTCTTTGGAACTGATGTAGACAGCGACAAAAGCCACGATTAGAAGAGATTTCTCCCATTATATTATACTGTTTTAAGAGCTGTGTATCATACTGCTGACTACTAGATTTACAAAGAAATGCACTAATAAGTGACCTCCCTCGAGATGTATGCATATAATGTGAAACGCTCTCTTTCCTTCCTTTATTTTCTGATTCAACAAATTACAACATTTCAGTGACAGGACCGAAGCTCAGAGAAAGACAGCCCAACAGAGAATAGACCGGCTATGGCGTGGATTGAACCCTGATCGTTATTATCCAAGGTCCAAGATTATGATCATGTGACCACGGCTGAACAGAATTTTATGGAACTCATCTTGAAAGTTCCACGATAAAAAGATCTGTGGAATTCCTTGAAAACAAAACAGGTTTGTTTAAATTCTGTCCCTAAGGATCTGAACCGTAGGAAGTGAAATGTAGTCCGCTTAGTTCACCGCAAACGGACTTCCGTGTATCACACTAATACATCACTCATTGCCGTGGGCAGTATCGGATTACTCAATGAAACTTTTCGCAGCAAACTTTTTGCTGAAGTTAACAAAGCACTGAAAATATGAGGAAGCCTCATTCAAAATTACTTTTGTGATTCTTCTTTGAATAACTAACGAAGGGTAATCAGAAGCAAATAAGGTGGTCGAACACTGAGAAAAGTGAAACCACAGTGCAGGTTCAAGTGCTTGGGTTAACGGGCTGCCTACTTCTCCACGTAAACTGACATACATTTGGTGTAATCTGATCGTAAATTAGGAGAAAATTAACATGGGGTTCGAAAACAAGTTTTGCTGTGGTTTAGAAAGTTTTAGGTGACAGTTTGTCCAACCATCTAGGTGACAACCCTTTGTTCAATAAAATGAACTGTATAGAATCTGGAAAAATTAACTTTTATAGAATTAAACACGAAAACCTTCGCAGAAAGGCATGTGTCTAATATACGATCTTAAGCTCAATTGAAATAGAATAGGTCAAAGGAAAATGAGTGATTCTCATAAGTCTAGCATCAATGGGCTTTACAATCCGGATGTTAGTATGCTTGGAGAAACTAAGACATCCTTTCCAAACCTCGATGATGACCGATGTTATTCGGAGTATTTTGTGGAATTACGAAAATGGAATCAAACGTTGCTCAAAAGTGGACTAGTTTACAATCATCAAATTGATAAATCAACCAAATATCTATCAGCGTATTCTTTTCCTGTCAAAGATTCACAATGAAAAGTCCGAATCTGGTTCATCGAGATGTGCTGGAAAGTCCTGAGGATGAACAGTTATACTGCAGTTGGGAAGGCGAAACCCGTACGGGTCTCTCCGCGTACTACTTTGCATACGTGAATCGTTCAACTATGTCACCTCGTTTTAACGTGCAACTTGTTTGAGAAAGCAACATCCGGGATCCCACCGACACTCTCAACAGGATCGGAGTCTCTAATGCCCAGCTGAGTAGCAATCGACCGTGAGTGTAATGAACCCACTTACGATGTCAATGAAAACAAACGAGTGTACCGCGGTGGAATAATGCGGGGGAGTAGAACAGATGAACAGCTGAAGCAGACAGTTGATCGCTGTCAGCGGAGTACACTGTTTGGCGAGACAACCTTTACCGCAAACTATGCACTTTTCCGTTTGATAGCTGCTGGTCATCGCTGTCTCTTCCAATCCTCCCGTGGGTAGCTGTTTCCATCTCAAATTGCTAATTTTGAATGAAATCTTGGACATCCGTCCATCGTTAGACTGAAGTATTTGTTATGATAGTAATTTTCAGAAATTATTTTTGTTATGCGAGAATGACAGAGAAATTCAGGGTGGAACGAAGACAGTTTATAAAGCCGCTAATGTAGATGTGGACCAGTGATTGCGGATTTAAAC
Source organism: Fasciola hepatica (assembly GCA_948099385.1). Taxonomy (NCBI): domain Eukaryota; kingdom Metazoa; phylum Platyhelminthes; class Trematoda; order Plagiorchiida; family Fasciolidae; genus Fasciola; species Fasciola hepatica. The sequence continues at coordinate 101,173 of CANUEZ040000077.1, forward strand.
CAGGGGACTTCAAAGTCCACAGTTCGCTACGACGACCTCTGCACGTCGAAGCAAGACGGTCACAGAGACACTATCGTTTTGTCGATAAGATTGCAAAGTAGCTGTGCAACCATTTTATAAATAAATATTACATCGAGCATTTTTTCGGTGCACTTTGAAACTTGTTATATCCAAAAAACATTGAGTATCATGTGAATGGTATCAATTATCAGTGTGTTTTATTGAAAACCATAATGTACAGTGGTTAATACATACTACTTATTTTTCAAATAAGAAAAGACAAGAAATTTGCCCTGTTCATCTTTTTCACGAAAACACCAAGTTTTGTTGACCCAGCTTTCTTTCCATGTCCTACTTTCGGGCATCAACCGCAGGTTGTTGGCAACCTATCACACTAACATGATCCACTCTTTGGAATCATTGGGCCACGAGTGTGAGTACTGATCGAAATAAACAATCGTGAAAAGGTAGACGGACAAGCTGCTACTTCTAGATCTAATCACAAAAGTTCGGAAGGTCAAGTGTCCATAATTTATTATCCTGAAAAATCCAACATCTTGTCAGAATCTAAGGGAAAGATTCCTACAGGTACACTTCCACCTGTGCGTAGACTGTGTTACCCAGGCTGCTGGTAAAAACTTTGTGACTTCAAAAAGCCAAGATCCGAGCAAACAGAACCTACGAAAACCGTCATCTGAAACTGCGTAAACCGTCGATAACGAGACCACAGAGAAGCGGGAACAATAGAGCAAGTTTCTGGTGGTTACCAGCCGCTCTAGCATCGTGCTTATTCTAATTCAAGAAAATCATGGCAACAACCACCAGCTTGCACTGTTTACTTACAATCATTACAACTAAAACGGTACATTCAACTTCTGTAGTCCACATATATAGGTCTGCAAATTGTTTGCCATAATGCCATCAAAAATATTTTGAGTCTGATTCCATGTTTCTTTGACAGTTATCAGCATACCGTTGGAAAAGAGCCCTTACTAAAAGTGACGGACCCTTTCATTACACCTAATCTCCATTGGTCATCGCTGAGATTGTGTATCATGATTATTGTACAGAACACACGAAAATCGTCCAGTTCACCTCTGTCTCGTCCCCTAGCACACACTCAGATGCACGACTACCAAGTCGGTTGTCAAGATAAAAAAGCCCATCAAACATTGGGTTTGTTCGCGTTATCCTATAATCTAACCAAACAAAACTGAGAAAACGATTTCATTTGACTCGAAACTCAAACCATACTCGTGGTACATTTCCAGTGGAGAGCTGGGAATTATTGTCAGTGCTGCGCGTTACTCAGTAAAAGTTAGCAAAATGGTTACTTATAAAACAACACCAACCACAGAAGTTTTTGTAAAGATAAATATTGTCTAGGCTATGACAAACTAATTGTCACTGGACGGTTTTGTGATTTATGGTGTTTATTTTGGTGTGAACGAATAAGAATCAAGCAGGAACCTGATTACTTTAACCTAGATTCTAGGCTACAAACTCGAAGGTATAAGTTCTTTTTAGTCACAGTTTGGGGCTGGAAGTGGTTTTACTTACCTCTCCTACTGTAGACACAAGAGTAAAAAGTGATTTATCATGTGGTTTGGAAGCTCAACTCTTTACCGAAGTTCAGAGAGGCATCGTATGGCTGTTTCATCCCGGTCAGTAATCATTAGCACTGCAAATCCAACGAGCCACAAAGGGGACTCGAACCTGGAGTGAAAGACTGAGAGTGAAACACCTAGACACCAGGATATTCAGGCTGGATCTCAACGGTTTTTTGAACATTTACGTCACACGATATAGAACAGCCCCGTCTCTGGAGCTGAAAGGTAACAACCCGTTTTGCTGTCGACTTGTTTGGCGGAAGGCTTCTTGGTATAGGCCTTGCTAAAAAGAAGGCGTTCCGCCAAAGACAACCTGCAGAGAGTGGCTACTACGTGCACGTGAGTAGTAGGATAGGTGAGTTGCGCATTTGAAATGGCATTATGGACCATATTATACAAGTCTGATTTCCTACCACTTATGTGCACAGAAGTCTGAGTCGGGAAAAAATTAAATAAACGAACTTGTATTACAACCTGAAGTGCCGCCTGGGTGTCCTCAACTAAATGGCGTGCAAACTCCATCGAATGTTTATTTATGTGTAATACAGTAAAGATGAACTAGTAGTAGATAAGTTGCTTAGTTTGAGTAGATTCAGCCATCGGAGTCAATGGCCACCTCACCACACCTACACAAAAACAAAATAAATTCCCGATTTCGGAAACTGATTAGACAACCATTCTCGGCAGATTGCCCACGAAGCCTTGGCTTGATGGAGGACACAAATGAGACGGTGTTCATTATAGGAGTTTATCGTTGTACGGGCTGCTCGTTGCTCATGTTCTCAATTAGCAACTAACGGGTGCGCGAGAAAATCGTGAAGCGCTGACGGTAAAAGCAACCTCGAAGACCTAACAGGGATGGCTTAATTCCAAAGTACGTGTGGCCTAATCAAGTAAGCCTGGTTCCTGACCCAATGTGGACTCAATGGATAACACTGTTGTAAGTTTCAAATAAGCTGTAAATTGATTCCGTGATCTGTAATGATGAGGTAATCGGCAACATGGCACGATGCTGCACTCCATAATTAAATCTAATCTCTCGCTACTGTAACTTATCCACGTACTGTACAATGAATATCAATACAAAACGTGCACGCAACATTCAGTGTTGGTGAGATTGTTTGCAAACTGATGACAGAAGCAAGTTGGACAAGATACGAATGAGTTTACGTATTCACAATTATATTTATCTATACTGTTTAACATTTCCCAGAAATGGTGTGTTCCGCCTTTTGTTTCTGATTGTTTATCCAAACGGGATTTACATCATTTTGGGGAAAATCTTCGTTATAGATTTGGCAAAAGGTAGTATTTTGATGAATTTGCTATTCGCACAATACATGTGTAAGATGATTTCGTTACCCGGGAAAAAAACTCCGCGGTGTGAGCATTAGCATCTGAACTCTCGCCTCAGCTGCCATTTTATTAACGAAATGTCAGAGCTGTAATAATAAATAGAATAAATAAGTAAATAAATGAAAAATAAATTATTTAGCCCGCTCTGCTCTCAAACGATCCAATTATGTGCGCGTAAATACCTTCCCAACTAATTTCGTTCTATTCACGATCCTTTGTGCCCGTTCGCCAAGTAGCTTCCATTGACCTCACTCGGAAAAGGCGTTTGATATTTCCCAATTCAACGGACACGATTTGTCGTTCACTCGCACGCTCGTCCGGTAGCTTGCTCTGACCTGGAGACTAAGCTGGATTGTTGGCCAATCAATTAGAACAACGTTGTCAGGGCAACTGATTAGTAGCTCGTTAGTTTGTTAGTTAGTGAGCAGACGTCGTGCGTATCCACATCACGCCCGCAAATATAGATCACTGTTTGTGTCACGTGTTGCATCAGTAATACGACCGCACCAAACCTGGGCATGGCATCATCATAGGATATTGTTGGAAGCAGCGCAGCACAAACACAGCGAAATAGACTGCTTCCATGTGAACTGTTACCGAATGTGAATATATGTCTGTCTTTGGAATTAAATTCATGCCTGTTGGTTCACGTATGAACACAAGTATTGAACGAAATTAACACTTTTATAAACGCGAAAGTTTACTGGCAGAAATCTATGCACTACTTATCACCGATGAAATAAAACTAGGTTGCAAACAATGAGCCTGAAAATGTTCCCACATTAGTTGTGGGGTACGATGATCAGAATACATTTTGTTCCCGAAAATATTGAAAAACTGAGTGGTACCACTGTTCAACTTTCTTCGTTTGTTGAACAATACTGATATAACGTTTCTGGGTAGCGGAACGTTTTACGTTAGATATAAAGAAATCAAATTAAGGTTAGAAGAGTGAAACGAAGGAAACCAGTACAGTCCACCTTGGACGTCTTTTAGTATTGTCAGTCTCTATTTGAACAAAATGATTGGTAGGAGATTCAGTTCCACAATGAGATGATTTAGTAGGCTGGATGCACGCTCAACTTACCGGTGAAAATCATGGAATTATTAGAGGGTCCAACTGATAGAATCCATCAGTGGTGCATACTCACCATAAACTGTTGCATATTCTTTATATAATCCAAGTGAATACCGCAGATAAAATCAGGTATCGAAAAACCAAAGATCAGATTAGGTCGAAAGTGTTGATGAAATCTGACAGACGGCACACGGAAGCTACGCGAAGAGATATTGACTTGAATTTACGAATTCAAATCTAGAAATATCGAAATGCAACCTTGATTCAATAAGAATCCTTCTTACTGGTTATGCAACTGGCAATATTTTGATCTTCAGGAGAATAGAAATGGTAAATTATCGACGGATAAGGTTACTACGGGTTTTTTATCAGTCAACTCATTGATTTTGTGAAGTGACAAAACGGAATCAAGTTTGCGTCGTCTGAAGAACGGAAAATTTTGATATTTTCCACTAACCGCCTGCTGAATTAAAGTGTAGCCATATATTTATTATCAGATGAGACACTGCGCTATTTTGTTATTTGGAACAGAAAAGTTAATCGTGGAGTAGTGTTTGAAAACTTACACTCGCAAGATACATTTCACTTCTTCGCTGCTCAGTCATCGATTATTATCAAAATATGTTTGTATCTAAACGGATGAGTGAAAAGTTCTCTGTGTTTCTATATATTTATTTCACTGACAAGTCAATCAACCGCTGATAGATAATCTTGCAACTAGCTGTGCGCGGGTTGCTTTGAGGGGTGAATGATTGTCAACTTCCATGAAGTTGGGCATACGATCTTTCCATTAGAAATTTTTTGCTTATAATCGAAAACATCGTAAGACACACGAATTTCTTCCATCTTGTAAGCGAGATAAATAAGTCCACTCACATTGGTGTAGTGAACTGAACTGTGAAACACAATTGTTCCATAATTCTCCCTTTTACTGACGTTGAAGGTACATCATACTCGTGGTCTTGTTATTCAGGAATTAAAATCGATTTCTTTTTGCTTGAGGGACTTCTTAACTTAGAAAATGTTTGCACCTTTTGATTATGGCTGATTGTAGAAAATTGACTTGGAAATCGATAAAACAAATAAGGACTGCAGGTGAAAAAATGTTTACCGTAATATTCCTCAAAAGGCGGTTGTTGTGACACTTACAAAGATTTCTATGTTGTCATGGTCTTACAACTAAGGAGACAATAGTCTGGTTTGACTAAAGAGTTTATTATTTGTTAGATAAATAGCCAAAGCAAGCTTTTCTCAAAGGCAATATAGACTCAGGTGCCAGTTTATTATTTGCACTTGATTTCAAGTGCGAATATTATCACGCTAGTCATTTAGGAAATCTATCAGCGCCGAAAATTTGCACTCAAACACTTGATGGTAACAAGACATTTTAGTTGTAATTGTGCATGCATTTCCGATTGAATGGCTTGTCTAGTTGCAACACAAACCAAACCTAACCAAGAGGAAGGCGCCCCTGAAATACGTAAATTACGCAATGCAGTACTCCCCCCCCGTCATAAAAAGGGAACTGCGCCGTTTTACCGTTTTTATAGATTCACGTTGTTGGACGACTGTGAGAAACAAAAGTGCGCCTCAAACTAACTCCGGAATGAGGTGCCTTTGGCGTCAGTAAGCACTCATTTTTTCTTGGACCATCGCTGCTCTCAAACTGCACTGTGGTCATAAAACCAATGACCCATTTCATTTGCCTAGCCAGATGATTGATGGCTTTGCGTTCTATGTGAGCAAGCTGGTCCTTTAAGGGGGACACCAAGAATATAAGCATTTACGGAGTCAAGCAACTGTTTACAGTAAATAATCCTAAAGATATTCTCCTTCAATAGGGAACATAGCCAGACTCCTATAAGTAGATCATTTCAACTGTCACATGAGACTCCATGAAAGTTGAATAGTTATACCAAAGCACCTTTAAATATGATGTTTCCCTATTCACTAATGGAGCTCAGTCCACAAATGTTTCACTCAGAATGTGAGGACCCATCAACCGTATGGCATAATCATCGGGCCTAAATTGGTATATGGATTCGGTGGTGGACTGACTGTGAGTCAGACAACCACCACCGGTCCGACCGGGATGGCTGTCAGCAAGTTTTATTTTTTTACTGTCAACGACAGTATGATAATTAGTGCAAGTTCGTCATCGGATCTGAAAGGCGAAATCCGGTCGCGGACAGTCATATCAACTCGTGTTGTTATTGCGTTCACCTTAGGGGTTACGGTGAAATGAGGGTGAGCTGAGGGTTGGTACTGTATGAGTAATCACTTTATAAATAGATCAGGTCTACTACTAAACTGCTTTATGTTAGAAGGCAGAGTTTCATATGCTCAGGGTAGGACTCAGAAGACATGTCGATATTTCTAGTTTTTTATTATTTTATGAATGGAAAAAGTAAATACTAATTATTGCTTTCTTTTTCCCGAAGATACTTTTTTTTACTGAGGTTTGCTCTGAAAACTATGGTCATTCTGATTATTGTGATGTGTTTATTCTCGCTTGAATAAGTTTTTCTACTGAATTCAATTTCATTAATTAGTTTCTCAGTGTAACCCGTATCGTAGCCAAAATATATCACGTGTTCTTTGTTCCGTTCTTCCTGAACTTGAGTATGTGAGATGTTTGACGATAGTGTCTTGTGGTCCAACTTAATTGTTCGTCAGACTGGAGTTAAGCGGGTGAACTGGAGAAAATGGTTGAGTGTGATGGAGTTCTATATGCGGAAAATGAGAATGATGTTCGCAGTTTTGCTGCGAAATTTGTTTTAATTTACCAATATTTAGTACATGAATGAGTTTACCAGCGTAGCCGCCACAGACCGCAGTAGATGGTCCCGCTGGCGGTTATGCCGCAGATGGCCCGTGGCTCGTAGAAAGTGGGCGTGGGAACCCCCTAAACCGTCGGGAATTATGTTCAAAATGAGCGACGCGGATCGTTCAACGTGAAGAAATCCCTAACGAGCCCGTAAGGATCGAGGGAAATGGTTGGAATAGCCGCACTAAAGTTGATGTTGCTAAGAAATAGCTGAGTAGTGGAAGCCTTTGGGCGTGTATAGTGGCGGGAGTACGCTGATATAATTATGAACCGGATTTCAGTGACTTAAGTACAGGTTACGAAAAATAGGTTCTACCGCAAATGCCACCACCATCAGATTTTCAGTAAAAGAAACGTTTTGTAACATTCAACGGGCATTTAAACCATGGGTGACGGCGATCACCTGTAAGTTGCCAGAAGGCACAATTCCAATATGATCACTGAAGTGTCTTAAATTAGGCTGCAGACAACGAATTAACGTAATTACAGCTTGTACGCTTTTACTCACCAAACAGCATCGTAGAAATAGCTGTCCTCACTGACCCAAATAGGTCTGAAAAATATTTAAGTAGTCTTAGGAATGCTTCTATGCACGTATGGGATAATCAATGCATACGCGAAATAATGACTAGTTTATGAATAGTTCAGCATGAGTTGTATCACTGCTCATTTAACCGTACGATTCGCCAACGTGCGTATCAGTTATAGCGCGCCCTCTTAAACGGACCGCAAAACTTTAAATAACGCGCTGTTGGACCGCAGAACGCTACCATGTTTGACAAAAGTGTTTATCGCCGTTGGTTGCGGATGGATCTGAGCCCAAGTTTGAAAAAACTCAGTTACTTTTGGAATAAAGTTCCACTTTCTGAACTACTTTCATCCGTCTCAATAGCGAGACAATTACACAAATTACCTTGCCATACCGAGTGTTGCTGGATTTCGGCTTTCTTTCCCGTTATGCAAATATTTTTCTAAACACAAGAACGTTTTTCACACTAATCACGTTGATGAAGAACATGCGCAAAGAAAGTCGGAGTGACTATCTGAGAAGGTATCTATTCCGTTCTAATTAAAAGCAACAAAATTTTCCGCACACAAATTATTTGATCCTTCCTAGGCAGAAGTTCAATTGATTTCTTTTCTTCTAATGGCAGAATGAGCAGAAATTTATTGGTGGCCTGATTTATGGCCCTTTGCCGCATGACGGAAAACACATGGAAATCGTCGGAAATTGTTTTGGTCATTCAGTTCAGATGACAGCCTATCGTGGATTTCCAAAATCCGGTGGACAATATGGATGTGATGAACGACGCACCAAATGGAAAAGTGGGGAGTGGTATAAAATATCGGAGAAATAATCAAGTTTCCTCCGATTATCGCACAAGTGTCATAATAATATCATTTTTTTGAGATCCTTCAAAAAGTAGTTTTCTGCTTATATTCTATGCTTCCTGTTAAAAGAAATTACGATTTTGTCCATGTTTTTAAAGTGTGACTAGGACTTATGCTTAGCAATAATTATGACCATCTGGCGAGTAATCTCTTTCGTTTGCTATTTACCGTTGGTTGTGGATAAAATTCGTTTAAAAAGCACTCCCGAATAGACAGATTCACGTGACTCGCCGAACGGCACACGGTAATATTAGCGGGAATGAGTAGGACTTGACTGGCCACTAACTAGAGCTGGCATAGTCTTCGTTTATTCAGTTCCATTCAAACGATCTCAACAGAAACGGAACGAAAAACTGAAGCCACAAATTAAATGGGCTGACTTCAGGTCGCCTAAACAAAGTGTTGACCGGTGGAAGCGGGAATTGAATCAAATGATCTATGATAAGCTTTTGAACAGTCACATTTTGTTTTGATCTGAACAAAGAAAAAACAATGATTGTATTTGTTACTAAGGCGGAAGTGACGGCATTTGTTAAAAACAAATTTATTGATTTTTTTTCATTGTTTACATGACCGGGTGATAGAAAACAAAAAGATTAATCTCAATTTCAAAAATTTGAATCAAGTTTTCCAAAATACACAATATTTAGAACAAGCTTTCATAACCCCTATCTATGTCTTTCTTTTGCGATAAATAAACATACTTTTGAATACACTTAACCGGGTGATTAGGATCACCCTGAGTGGGATCGGACTGGTGCTGTGGTGACACAAGCTTTCGAGGTGAAAAGGCCCGGGTTCAAACCTTGGGTGCTCCAACAGTTCTGGTGCTTCCGAGTGCATGACTGATCGGATGACCTGAGGTTCGTGTGAAAGATGGAGTCCAGAAGGCAGTCAGGCGGGCAAAACATAATAAAATGTATGTTTATGCCTTTGCCCTAAGACCGGAAAAGTAAACTCGAGTCTGCTCAATATTATGTTGTGCTTTTAGCTCTTGGTGAAATATCCGTGCCAGTAAGCGTGTTAAAACAACTCACCGGAACGAATTATTGTTATAATGGAAGCTTTTGTGTCTTTTTCATGACGTTTGACTCAGATGTCCTCGGCCAATAACGAGCAATGGAAAAGCGCTTAGCAGACTGCGTTTATTCGTGTATCGACAATCACTGAATGAGGTCCAAATGGGCTATCCCCCATTTGATCTTCCTTATCTCAACGGTCTATGTTCACACAAAAACCAAGCCGACGAACTTGTAAGTTTGTCGAGGAATGCCCTAATAAGTCAATAATATGCCATCAACGAAAGACACGTCGACAAATCTCGCATCACCTATCATCAAATAGCGACAACCGGAGCCGTCATGTAAAGAAACACGAAAAAACCGGACTGCAGGCAGGTCTTAGTCGCTCACCACCAGATTATATAACAGTTCTCAGTATCGTGTGTAACAGCTTGCGTTCTCTGTTCAAAAAGATTCCGGACCTGCTTATGACTTGTGACTTTCGAAATACGTGTGTGGTATGCCTTCAGGGAACCCGGCTGAATGCTGGCGTGAATGATTCTGAGGCAGAAATAAAAAATTATTCACGCTTTCACCGAGATAGGCAGAATTCCACGGAGAAAAGAGGTGACGGAGTTACCACCAAGTGGAGTCGAAAGTCCAATGTCCATTCTTCCCTACTTCAGTAAAGGGGTTGACTGTGTACCTGTCTCATGTCGTCGTGAATCTTTTCATTTTGATCATATCATTATTACGAGTGTTTACGTAGCACCACAAAGCTCACAAGACCTAGTTAACTTTTTCTATGGTCCATTCCTACCTGTCTTTACACCGTTGATAGACGATAATCTTCATATCATTACAGGAGAAGGTAATCATTTTGTCTTACCCCAACCCGCTGTGGCTCACAGTTGGACTGTGTCCCAACAAATCATCCAGGGTTCTTTTCCGTCGGACTTAGTTCACCTCTTAGTACCAGTGATCATAGCATATTACATCTTCGTCCAAACATTTACTCGAAACAAGGCCACTTATTCTAAAAAAGACTAAACAGATGGGTTCTTACCATCGGAACTAATCTGAAGGAAACCTTTCTATGTCCAACCGTTCTTTATTTCTCACCACCTCCTGGTTACAGTACAGCTTCGGCCATTCTTTTTCGGTATATTTTACGGCCAAAATCATGAACCACATATTTAATATTCGCTGTCCCACAGAAACGGTTTGTTTCCATCTGGGAATAGTGATCTCATCTTATCTTAAACTGTTACACAGGAGGAAGGAGTTGGCCTGTAAAACGCCCGACTCACTAGGGATCAGAAGACTATCAAGCTTGATCAATAAGGAAATCAAAAGTCTGAACTTTATAGTTTCTTAATAGTTTTTGCACTCCAGAAACACCAAAGACAAAAGGCAGAAGATCAAAATACTCTGTGGCCGGAATAAAAGTCTCCCCTCTGATGACATTGATGTTGGCCATCTCAGTTGTCAGTTCACTCGTTACTCGACTAACCCACTCCCAGTTTTCAGTCAGGGCAGCAACTTGGACATCGAGAAATTCTCCAGGACGAAAGTTTCCAGGCTCTTCAAGTCCACCAAGCTAGACAAAGCTTCTGGATCTGACGGCCTACACTTGGCAATACTCTGACACGGGGCTGGACCTCTCTCTGAGTTAATGACTACTGTTAATTATAATTCACTTGAATCTTTCTCTATATTACTGTCCGTTGGCACCCTGTCACAATCACTCCCGTGCCAAAAGGGTCCACTAACCAAAAAGGGACCGAGAATTCCCGTCCAATTGCACTCTCCTCGTCGGTGTTTAAGCTATCTGAAACTACGGCCCTTAAGCTCCTTCAAAACACATTCACCAGTCCCACCAACTAATACAAATATGCGTATGCATCACGGAGTTCCAAGATTGATGCAGTAGCGTGCATAGTCCAATACGTTGCAGAATACTCCAACGAATCATGCAAATCAGTAAGGTGCGCCTTTCTTGATTACACCTCAGCTTTTGACAGAGTACCACGATCCCTGCTTCTCAAAATTTGAAATCTCTTAGTTGCCCCACATACTTGCTTAACTGGCCAAAAGGCTGCTTCTCGGGTAGAACTCTGTGTACCATAGTTGGGAGGAAAGTTTCCAGAAATCTCCTAATCAGTGCCGGTGTTCTCCTAGGAGCCGTTCTTTCTCCGTACTTGTTCAATATTTACATTAGCCACTTAATGGCAACCCACCCAGCCCGCCTGTTCAAGTATGCCGATGACATTGTTTTGAGTTTGGTCTGTCTCCCAGTAGCTCCATTTAAAGAAGTTTCCTGAAAATATTCCAAATATAGAAAACTTTCCTGAGCAATTTGGTCTTCAGTCAATTATTGCCAAATGTCAAGAGTGCATTTTTCCACCTCGCGATCGCATCTTATAGAAGACGGCACGACTATAACTTCATGCCTGTTGCACGTGTGAACCATGTGAAATACTTTGGTGTATCTTTACAAGAGAATTTACCTTGGCCTTTATATATAGAAATTACTGTTGGAAAATTGCGTAGATTATCCTTTCAAATTCGTGAACTTCGACAGTTCAGTGCTCCGCAATCCGTCTTTTCTTCCTTCGTACTCCAGTGTATATTCCCCATAATCCTCTATTTTTCTCCCATAATTTTTCCTGGTCTGTTGAAACAGGCCTATATCACTGTTCGTAGAGGTCTGCCAATTGTCAGCTTTGTTTCTGGTGTAACCTTAAGTGACCTCATATCGGACTTATGTGATAAGCACGCAGGAGCATCTATCTCATTTGCTGAGATTATCATTGAGGACTGTTCACATCTGCTGCATGGCAATCTTGCTCTGAGCCCATTGCATCCGCTCACACGTTCTACGTTTTGATTGCTTCCTTTCAAGTTATTGCCGTACAGAACGTCTGTAGTTCCCTTGTTTGCGAATGTCTTAACAAACAAAGAAGCAGTTTTGTCTGAACTGGTAATCCCATTTTGGCGTGTAAAACTTCTCACTTTCTCAACAGCTGAAAAGCACCGTAAAAAGGTGCTGAAGCCAGTGTTGGAATAAAAATAACGATAACTTTAACAATAATAAATAAAAAAATTGTTTTAGTTACTAGAAAAGGGGTTTCATTTTATCTCTAATACATGATTTTCTTGTTTTTATCCTGACCAAGAAATGGAAAAACAAATAGCGTTCTTGTTCTGGAAAAGAGGAAATTAACTCTTAAAAACTAACAACTATTACAAATTGACTCTTCGATAGATCCTTGTTAGCCCGAAAAAAGTAAACCTTATAAAATGTAGCACTCTTCTGCAAGAGACTCGAGGCAATTTATTGTGTTGCTGCATCATGTTATTTTCTTACAGGTAGCCTCATCGAGTGGAAGAAACACAACACAACTCTTCAAAACTGCTTTGATCGAATCAAGGCTCCGAATAGGAATATCCCAAGGGAACACGAAACTTCACGCGGTGGACGATCTACCAGGATACAATGTCGTGTTCTTGGATTTTGGATCGATTCGTGAAGGACATGAGCAAGACATGAGATCAATTATTGTTCATGGTATTTGTACCTATGCATTCAACTTTTTGCACACACTTGCAGAGAGAGGAAATTTGTCGCTTTGGGTAAGAGTAGCTGAGTGGATACTTGGACAGATATTCAAGACTTGATTTCAAGAGTCGGAACACGCTTTAGCAGAGCTCTTAGCAAAACATATACACAATCACAAATTACTTCCCTTTCTACCTGGTTTCTTTGAAATCAAAGCGCTTTCCGAGTTCCATAAACTAGTGTATGAATTTACGTTTTTGTAGAACATCAACTGTATTATTGACACGGGAAGCCTGGGTCGCAGATAATGGGAAGTCCACTTGCATTTTCGCATTCAAAGATTTAAAGCCACAAGTCGGGATTGAACCGGCAACCCTCCACTTATCCGACAGATGCTCTGACAATTGAGCCATCGCGGTAAGGCCGGCCGGATTTGAATAACGCAAGTGAATATCCAGTGATGCGCAAACGAATACTTCATGAGCCACAGAAACTGTCCCGGTTGTATTCATTTCACTGGATTTGTCGGCCACTCTCAGTGGGAGATCCAGACTCCTCGTTCCAATAATTCATTCCATGAAAATATCGCACTATTCATTAGATCGCGTTCAGTCATGCACTGTTCGTCCCATTGAGAAGTGACTAACGAGACTAGTCAAGAGACTAAGACCAGAACAGGTTCTACGCCCCATTAGAAGGTGGTATAAGCATCATGGAATATTCACTTGCGTTATTCAAAACCGGCCAGCTGCAACAGGATAGCTCAACTGGCGAAGCATCTGTCGGGCAAACGAAAGGTCACCGGTTCGATTCCAACTCGTGGCACTGATTCCTTGGATGCGAAAGAAGCAGATGAAATTTCCATGATCTGAAGTCTACTGCGCCAGCTATCAGCAAACATTTCTGAGTATAATGCATGAATAACAAATGTATACCAGCTTCCCCTAAGAAACCAATGAGGCTGGATAATGGAACATTAAGATGCCATGAAAGGTTATTATACTTCTGCCTTCTTGCTTTTTCAATACAACCAGGTCAGTTATTCAGGCTTCTTTATTTGGGTCATATTGTTTTCTTTGTTGATCCATCGGGGTTTTATCACCCGTAATGAGCAAATTATTACACTTCGAATTAAGACTTATTTATAACAGCTATATCAGCGGAATAAACGCGAGCGAAAGGTGAACAGTATAAAGTGAGGTTCTACGTAAATCCAGGGTGTGGACATTTGGTCATAAATATCTTCGTTGCTCGACTCTTTACGAATGGATACAGTGGGAGGTACAGTTTCCATAACTACCAAAATCATTTGCGGACCCACCTTGGCAGTGACTGGGCAAACCCACTCCGTTGATATGAAGTGATAAATTACAATGATTCCGGTGTATTGGTAAACAGGGTAACAGAAATATTTCCCACAACAGGACGAGCCGAAATATTTCCCTGTTGTAAATTGGTAAATTTGCTGATTCTTTACATTAGGTCTTTTCGAACCTAAATAGAACTGGTGAGAAAAGCCGAGACACATATAACGCACTTCTTCAAGCAAATACTAATGGATGATTCTAAATAAACTTCATGCGAGTCAAAAGGCAAGAAGTTTTATTTTTGTCGATGGTTTCAGTTTCTGTGCAGAGTTGTCATGGCAACCTTTTTGGGACTTACTTAGATGAGATCGATGGGTAATGCGTAAACAAAAATGATTCACATTGTTTTACTAGCCAATCACACGCTACTCTGATAAAAACACCGCTAGCGGTATCCAGATTCTACGCAGATGACGGAAAGTGGGCACCGTTTGCGAGAAATTTGATTTTGTTCTCCTGACAAAAATGAAATAGACATTTAACGGCTGTGTAAATACTAAGGATCAAATCAACTAATCAATTTATCTAAACTCGTAAATTATGCGGACTTGGTTTTACCATCGGATTTCAGTGTTCTGCTGATGATTAAATACTAGAACGTCTCATAAACAGTTACTGCTTCGTGCCCCCAGGATATTCCAAGGGAAGTTGTAATCATTCAAAAAAAACCAAAGCCTAAACCACACCTTGAACCAGAATGGATGTAGTGAACAGGAACCCGTTAAAAATTTCCATGTTGAAGACGCTGTGCTTTTATCACCTAGTTTCAGTTACAAACAGAACGAGAGAAAGGTAGAAAGGAACAATAAAATCCTTTTGGCTCTAGATATTACAAACTGCTTCCATTAACCCGGTCAATCAAGTAGTTGCGCTAGATTTCGTTGAACACACCAAGTTGAATCGAGGTGACACCGATCATTCCATTTTTATTCTTTTCATTTTGAAATAAGAAAAACAATTAATGAGTTTTAATGATATGTATCAGGTCGACCTATGGTGCTTATTGAAAAAATAAAGAATAAAACGTCTGAGGTTGTGAGTTCGAATCAGACTGTTTCTTCGTCAAGGCTTTTTATCGGCACCCTAAGATGGATATCAATCTCCGTTACGAAGTGATACTTCGAGATTTCGGAAGATGGACAAGAGGGAAAAACAAGAGAAATTTGGTTCAGAAAGTAATATTCGACTGAAATGCATCCGTTGGTTCTGGTCAAGTAGTTTAGGCTCTTAACACCTCAGAATTAGTGACTGAATCCTGTCACAACCGGTCACACTGTTGGTGAACAGTATAATTCGATGCTACAAAGAAACGTCCGAAGGGTGAAACACATGCATAATCCGTAAGGATCCTAAAAGTGGAAAACTTCTTAAACCGAAGCCAAATAAGTTCATAAACTGGCTTTGAACATTACTTTTGGTCGAAAAGGAAGATGATAGCTTGCTACTACACAGTTTCTACTTTGCATTTAGCAACAAAAAAACATTACACACGGAGTTATTGATTCCAAGGGACATCGGCCATGGTCCCGGAGAAAATATTGATTACGCCATGTCACGTAATCACCACACGGCCGTCCAGCCTGGAACAGGTTAAACACCGAGCCCTCTCATACTATTGGCTGCCGCCGTCGGTACCACCTACCCGACGTTTCAGGGCAGCAGTCATGGGTTATCCATGTTAGTGCGACGAACTTTCAAAGCTATGAGTAGTGCCGATTTTGCTCCACGCGTGTGCAAGCACGAATCTTTCAACGCGAAAAAAAGAGTATGAACATAACTGTCAGTGCACACGACTGATAACGGTGTTGTCTGCTAACTGGTCGATTGTGCACCAATTTTGTTCAGATACGTGACATTTTGGAAGCTCTATTTTCTTTCTGGTAATGGCACATCAGATAATTGCGTTATGTTTTTGGAACTTTGGTCAATTTGGGACCAGAAACGAAAAACGAGGTTCGTGAACTTGTTCCACACAGACTTGGGATCCGATTTTCACGATTTTTTTCTATTCCATGTGCTACAATGTTGTTAAATATGCAAAGCGATAGACTGTTCACTAACCCAAGGTCCCCTTTGCACGGTTGTTGCAACAAACATCTTCGTGTTGGTCACATGGGATAGAACGCTTGGGAAATGAACTGTTTTCTCGTGCTGCTACCACTCCCACTCTTCTGTCGGCTGATTCCTATTTTACTAGGTAGTAACTTGATTTATCCGTTTACTTATCTCTTCTTTATCGGGATATTATTATTACTGCTTAGTTACTTCTACAGTGTTCAACTACGCACATTAGACAGAAATTGATCTTATTCCGACTTAAACCTGATCAATGAAACGACGCCTTTAGGTAGGTGAAAAGCAAACAGTTTTCGATGAAATTCGTTGCGTTATCTTGTCCACTATGTCTTTCGTCTCCGTTTTACCGTCTAGCCTATGAAAATGTCTGGTCTTCTGCAAACAGTTCCTATCCGTTGCATTGCTTGTTGCTAGTAAAGGAACGTTTTTATTCTGCATACAAACAAAGGCAACCCGTAGAAAAAACTCCTGAAATGAGTACTTGCAACACACAGATGAGTGAAACAACTGTACGAACGGCAGAGACACGAAGCTGTTGAGAAAAATTGCTTTCGCCCAAAGCACTCGGGTGGAGAAATCAGTTACTGGTTATGAAGTGCAATTTATTCAGAGTAATTCCACTTGAGAATCCTCGCCTTGGGATGATTGGGGACTGACCTGCCCATTCGTTCCCTCTGTTCAATCAACCCTCAACGACGTAAGGCGGGAAAAGACTACGATAATGAGCCAATAAGTTGGGTACATGTTTCACTGAATAGGTTTCGGTGGATACGGTTTCTATGATAACTTTACGGTCATTTTCCATTTAAGTAAAATGACATTCGTCTTTCAGTTTTTCTTACGGCTTTATACAAACCCCAAAAGCCGTCTGGTTGAGTTTATCATCCTAACCGACTCAATTTGTGACAGACTAAACCGATAGGTTTGCTTCTTTCATTTCAAGAAAGAAATCCTAAGAATTTCTCATGTATTCTGCAAAACACCCTGATCGGTTCATAGACAGTTGGTGGAAAAACAAATCAAATATCGATGAGTATGACAACGTTATTCCCTCCCTGAAAAAATCGATCCTGAATATCAGCAAAACGAAAATGAGACGGTAATTACCGAAAAATAGTTGTAAATATATCCATCGAAATACCAAAAAAACGGCAGAGCTATCCGTAGCAGACATTTTGTGACAAAACGTCCTCCCACGAGCTACTTATTATGTCCAAAACCTTGATTCGTTTTAACTCGTTCCGTTCAGTAAAGGAAATCATATCAAAACTTGGTGATCAACACTGCTCAGTACCTAAGAATTTTTCCAAAGTGCTAATGTGTTTCAGAACCTTGTTCCCGGTCTATCAACCATGAGTCTAGTAAAAGATAACACCTCTGTTATCCACGGAGCAGTCAATCCAAGTCAGGTAGACGATTCCTACTTCATTCGAATATGGATAAATCATTGGGCTTGTAACAGATCTTTTCAGCCTAAATAGCATATACGAAGGGTATTCGACATGAAAATAACCCTGATGTGAAATTCCGCAATCTATGGACACTGTTCTAGCTATTTAGCTTACCCGTAATTCGTGAATTCCGTTATCGCATAGGTGACGCTTGACTTCACAAAGTTTGGGAGCGAACCTTCGGCCGGGTGCGATACTGTTAGTGTCGCTCTTATTTCGGACTAGGTAGCCGAGTAGTAGTATTATTACCAGTCGAGTTATTAGTAGTATTGATGGCTATAGTAGTAGTGTTGTAATCTAGGCAAAGCACCGGGTGAACGGGTCATCTACGGAAACTTATTCGTTCAGACCTGATCCAAATGAATCAGATGTGCCATCTATCCTTATTTGTTTATCAGCTGTCCAATCCAATCAAAAGCAGTCTTAATCCGATCGGAGGATACAACTATGTGGTTTTTGTGCATTTTAATCTTGTTTCGTTCAATCTGTGTGACCTACTTAAGTCTAATATGGTTCTAATACTGCCCCTACTTGTGTTTTGCGCAATAAACTACTTCCTAACTTGGAAAGTAGTATACACACTCCAACACGTGAGTAGTAGCAGTAGCGCGAGGGACTGGTAGCAGTAATAATAATAGTATAACAGATAGTAATAACCAATAGTAATGTGAAATTAGTAGTAGTGGTCCAGGTTATCATAGCTCTGACAGTATTTGTTTTTTCTGTGTCGAAAAATTGGCATTAGTCTACGGATTTGAGGGTCCGCTGTACTGTAAATTGTTTCTGGTTAAAAAATAGCATAGTATTTGCTTACAGTCCCAACTTTTCCTTGAAGAAAATCATACGAAATTCTTTCATGAATTAAACAGGTGAACATTTTTCAGATATTTAGCAATAAAATGGCTTATCCGTTCTGGTGTTATGTAATCACTGATTTAGTTAAATTCTTATTGATTATGCGTGGTATGTACGTGGTCTGGTCTTTGGAGATCACTTCAAGTTCCCTGTTCTTATGCACAATTCAATCCTGCTACAGGCAATGGGAAAATGCATACTGCTGTTTTCACTCCCCATTAAGGGAGATCTGGATTTCTATCGTCACACATTTACCATCGGAAGTCCAAACTACACAGCTTCTTGCCAAAACAAAGCTGAACCATTCCTCTGACAAATGCTTCAGCTTGACTTGTTTTTCTCCCATCTGTAATCCTTACTAGAAAGCTGAGGGCGATGGGCTTACGGTGCACCATTGACGAAGTGCTGCATACACACACTACTCATATCCACAGAAAGTAGGCGGTCGCTTAAAAATGATCAGTTGGTAGAAGACATACTAATTCCCATAATGGACAGCACTTTCGTTAGCCCTAGAAGCCAGTTTATTGCTATTTTAGCAAACGTAAAAGAAAACTTCATCTTCAGCATGGGAACACCGAGTGTTTCCTATTCGGGTAAGCACCCAATTTGAGGCATTTTCGATTATCGGCACAGATAAAAGTGCACCTAATGGATTTTGTATACCCTTTCCTAAAATTAGTTCTCCTCATGATGTAGGGCTGAGTGCCCATGAATTGAGTGAGAATTGTTAGTTGTTTTAAAACGTGTCCAGTACCACGGAACACAACACATTTACTCTGATAACGATAACTTCGATCGTTTCGACAGCACACTTACCCGGTTCATTGTGTGATCCGTGAACTGGGATGAAACCCGATTTTCCTGTGAAAAGTACGGTGACAAATGTTGGTGTGTAAAATGTGAAAAATGTAGAAGTTTTTCTTGTGCCTAAAGTCCCTGACCTTGACGGAATTTGGACGTAATCATGATCGTATACTGGAGTAGGTATCTCGTACGTTAAGCCGGCTGAGCTTTATGGGTACCCATGAATTCGATTGTTTCGCTAAAAATAAACTTTTGACAAAATTTTGGCAGTTCTTTTACGCAAATTCATTTCAGTCTACCAGCGCAGTTGTTTTAGAAAGGCTCAATTAGACGACCTCAGATAAAATCAAGTACTGATTCTCGTTCTTGATGTCCCTCTTCTCAAACCAGTAACTTCAGATCACGGTCGGCTTCCACGGAGGAAGATAAATTAGTGAGTTTTGCGAGGATTCAGTGAAATCTGCTCACATGTACATACCAAACTGCAGTTTCCGTGGTTAGTTTCAACCAAAGATGATGCCATGTTCTAAATTCATGATTTATTTCCTAAATGTTCACGACCCTCAGAGTGAACTCATGCATGAGCTGGTAGAGCACATGCACTAGTAATGCGTGAGTGATGTCCACGCGTGAATTCGAAGTCCACCACGGTCAATGACTCTCAACATTTAAATCAATCCAGACAATTCACTTCACCGATGTCCTCATAGCTTGTCAGTTATCAGTATACCATTGTTCGCAACTGCCAGCACTCGTTGATTGCATTCACATGGGAAAGGTTTCAGTTACTTTGGAACTGTTGACGAAGCACCTAGTTCTTCTGTGTATGCAGACCTACAAAATGTTTGTGAGTAAACCACTTCAGTTTTGAAAATGTCAAATTTATTTGACATAAGGTGTTTCTAAGCTCGAGATCATCTGCTCCAGGTGGTCAAGTCTTTATCCGAAATTCTTTCGTTCGTTGAATAGTTGTCTCTCACCGTCATTCATCAGGATGATCACCAGTTTATGTGAGCTGTGTAACTAAGCAGTCGGGAATTCTCCAAACAATGAAGTTCAGCTTGTCAGAAGAAAATCATACACGTGCACGACCATTCGGTTGTGACATCTGGAGCGGGAGCGTTGAACTTTACGAAGCCTCAAGCACTTCCAGTTTGTATGGCAAGATCAGAAATCAGTGAAGCTCTCATTCCTGGCTGTAGACATGAATGCACGGTTGGCAAAGTGGTTGTTTAAAGGTGGACCTTAGGTCAGAGATTAAAATGAATTTCCCTACAATACCATCCATGAAAAATTCATATGTATTCGGTTTTTCTGTTCTTGTCGGATATTTTGTTTCAATTTGTCCGGCAACAGGCCGAAGTTCAAACATAATCTTATCACGACCTCTTAGTGTTGTCTCTTTGGTTGGATAGCATTTTAAAAGCCCTGAAAACACGAACGGTAGACAAAATATTCACCATTTTACAACAAAAGCAGGTTTTCTTCCCCAGTAATTGTCCGTCCTATTCCATATCATTTAAGCTATCCTACCATCCACGATTGTCTTTCTCAGTTCCGTTGGTCATCGTGCTACCAATAAGTAACCTAGCATAATCAGAACGGATATGTGTCAATAAATAATAAGCCGTTCTGTTACTCTTTTTCTGACCCTAAACGAACTCACTTCATACCACGTGACAACGGACACCTGCACAGAACGAAGCCCGCGTGTCCATAAATCATACAAACCGACCACTGATCATGGAAAAAATACTAGCTCATTCTGACTCCGCGCGCTGATCGACTTTTTCCCCCAAAACCACTTCCCTGAACCCGCTAGGTGTAGGAATATGATTATTTGAATCGGATAAATCATTACCAATCACTTCTTCCCCTTATATTCTATTCCAGCAGCGCGTATTTCAGCGAATGTGAGACACGACGGGCATTACAAAATAATTACTTTCCTAATGTCAATTACTATTTGTTCATTATCGACCAAAACGTGATGGAAACCGTAAGCAGAAAAATGAGGCAAATGTCCATTTGGAATGACACGAGAATAATTCGGGATTGATTCGAACCAACGGTGCATTCGGAAATGATTGCTGTTCCGTGCCCATTGATTCACATCGGTTGCTCACCAATCGCGGTCAAAGTGAAGCACAGTTTAACGAGAAGACGCTGATCAAGTTGTAAAACTTTAGATAGCAACACATGCGATCTTTTAACCGGTTCATTTTCACACTCGTACCCCTTCAAGTCCGATCCTCATGCTGCACTCGTTTTTCGTTTCTTTTTTGGCCACTTATCTGCGGGTACTGAGCTTATTCTTCTTTTTGCAAACATTTCGTCGCTGTTCTGGCTCAATTAGCCCATCTGATCTTCAGCTCTTACTCTGAGCTGTTTTCCTGCTCGTAGAGGTTTTGTTGCAAGTGGCCGGTTTTGGCTTTGGCTGGATCCACTGGAAGTGCCGAGGACTCCATCTCCGTCCCGTCTGACACTCATGGTGGTTTGACAAGAGTGGCTTCCTATCAGCTTCTTTCTATCGGTCGAACAGTTGATCTTTCGGCGAAGCATAATAGATTGTGGGCAAAACTAAATCCGAGTTTCTCTTTATTTTGCTCACAATGAAACTGAGAAGAAAGATTTCCATTCAAAAATACCGTGCGGAAATACTGGCCTACGGTTCTACGTGTTTCATTTATTGTTAGTTTATTCGGAAGCACGATTTATCCCAGTACGTTTCAATGCAAAAGAAATACGCAGGAACTCTGGAAAAGTATACGCAGCTCTTGGAAGAATTCGACTGACTTTCTGAAAAGTCTGGTCTAATGTTCAAACACCGTTTGACACGATTTCGACACAATCTTCCACACTATTTTATATTATACTTCTATTTGGTCGCTTCGGGGTGATCACGAATCGGAAGAGCAGTTAAACATTCTTTACAAAACTAGGCGTATCATCTTCGTGGAACACAAGGTCAATCTTGGGCAAATTTTTCCCAAGATTTTCACTTAAATGCCCAAGATAGTCGCACACTAACTCCTTGGTTCTATCCTGTGGTGTATCGAAAGCAGACTCACACACACACACACACACACACACACACACACACACACACATAAGGACACAATACACAATACGGGGTCTATTGTGCCAATGAAAAAGGATTAGAAAGTGGGCTGAATGATGAAGATCCTTGTCCGTCTACCGGACGGTCTTCCACTTTGAATAACTTATTTGTAGGCGGATTTGAGCCGACCAGTTGAATATTTCCAGAACTTTATTTCAGTTCAATTTTTTTTTTAATGGTTTTTTCCGTTTAATGCTACAACTATTGGGGAATAGTGAATCAAAGTACTGAAACAATCGTCTGCATGAAATATGCTTAGTGGAAAATTTACGAAGCCGTGAAAATTTCAATTTGGAAAAACACAGACGGAGAGTTGTAAAGGGGCGTATTTGATGCATATGGCAGGGATATAATTAGAAAGATCAATTTACCAAATAATCCGACTGATCCAGTTTCTCAATCAAATGAGATTTATCGTTGATTCTCTGGTAGCAAAATTTGTCGTTCGTATTTTTCACATCGATCACTTTTCCGTGTATTCTGATCCGCCGATATGGCGTACAATGTGATAAACTGTCAATATTATTAATCACTTCCTGGATGCTGATTTTTGCACGGGGGATGAATTCGCGAGTCTCTGGGCACGTGCTCACTCATTCAGTGTGTTGGATATGCACACGAGTGTAAACAATTAATGGTGAGAGGTTCATAAATGTTTATCCGATTATCGGGTATCCACGGTCAATGTCGTATTCTATGGCGAGCGGTATCTGATTTCACTTGGATTAGCTGGGATACAGTTTGTACACTCTTTAGAAATTTATCCATTACGTCAAAATCCTAAATCTGATACATCCCTCCGAGAGGAAAAGCGATCCTTTTACGTGCTACAATGTTGGTAAATTGTCTAGCCTTTGTGCTTTGACTAATTAGAAATAAATCTTTTATGAAAAGTTGAATTTTGTTCATTCCCTTATTTCTAAAGGTGAGATCTAAGGAAAGTTTATTATAGATGCCAAGACTAACTAACTATGCCTAATGGTATGTTTTATATCTGAGTGACTGGTGAATCTAAACAGACTGAACTGATAGAATGATTAGAATCATTACTGGCTGTGCGACTAACTATGGATAATAAATTATTGGGGCAGGTAATGAATTTACTCCGGCTAAATATGGGAGGAATCTATGAAAATGGTTCACTAGTAACATAAGTCACTGAGTTCCGTATAAACAATAGAATGCATCACTCTGGTGACGTTACACATTCGACTGATTTTCTTTGAAACGTAGGATAATTTGTCCGAATCATGTTGGGAATGGTCACTGGCATTTATTTGATCCACCAGTGGACTTTCCCAATTCACTTCAACTGGCTGCGTTCCGGGGACACTTGGAGGGCAAGAAAAGTGGCTACGACTTGGATTTGGGCAAAGTGAAATAAACGATTCCAAGAAAACAGAAGTTCACCAGTTCATCTGAAGATTAAAGAAGACAAGTATGAATAACTGTAATCCGTAGTACTCAAATAGTCACACATCTTGCGAAAGGTCTGTTTGTTGTCCTCAAATATTTCACTGAATCGATCCAAAAGGAAGTTTTCGAAATCCAGTTTGGGTAATTTTACTTTCACGTTTCTGCACAAGATCGTACGTCCTCTTCATTTATGTGAACTGAACAACGTGTGCATGATAAAACGATGTCTAGCACTAAGAAGAGGAAATTTTAGTATCTCGACATCACTGCTCAATTTTTATTTCACGGAGAATAATATATCTGGGCGATTGAACAGACTGGGTGAATTCAGATTCATTCGCAGAAGCAGTTGCTCATGATACTGGATTGACCTCAAAAATAAAATTTCGCTTTGAGTCTTCTTGGGTCATCGTACATCAGTGCAGAGTACAACAATTCAGGATGGGAGCCACGGCCAGTGAAAGGCTGCCAACAAAGAAATTGACCGGCTGTGGTGGTAATCGAACCCGGGCCATTATCGCTCAAAGTCCACGATTAAAACATTTTGATCACCGCCGGCCGATGTATATATTATATATATATTATATATTATATTGGTATAAAGTTACTATCATATTGTTATATTACTATACATATAATATTATATTTCTGTTATCTTGTCTCTAGTTAAAGCACGTGATTTCATTACACTTTACAACGGTGTTGACCATTTCGGAGAAGTCAAGTGCAAACAGGTCGGTTCACCGTTAGACGGCTCATGGCACCTGTGCTCAAAATAACAGATTGTAAAAACTGATCTGTATGGATATGTGAAATGTATATATATATATATATATATATATATATATATATATATTCTTGATGTGGATTTTACCACGTGGATATAGTACTACTAATGGCCCCGCCAAGTCAGCGCTTTTCGCGTACGAGTCACTTTCGCTACTGTTGAGTGGGTAAATTATTTTGCAACAGATCCGATTTGAGAAATCTGCAACTCGGGCCAATGTGTTTCTTTCTGTTGTTGCCCATACGTTATTTCGTCTGACTTCCTACAACAGGTGAATTCTCACGTCCTTTTTCATCCAATTTATAAACCTGATCAGCTGTAGACTTTCTACATCCCATCTGGATAACCACTTGCGTGATTTTGTAGGTGCACTCTCTACAAGCTCCGTATCATGTGTTTTGGACTAATACCACAAAATGCCATTAGTGCTGAACCGGATATCCAAATGGCGGAACATGTTCGCATTGTTTCAAGAGGAATTGCTTACTCACGACCATTCCGGTTGGCATGATCGACTATTAGGATATATAATAAGACTATAAGTTTGTTACTTTGCATCAAGTTAGTTATTACCGGTGTGAAGTGTAATAAATTTATTCGGTTTCGAAGAGGTACACAGCCTTTCATGGACTCCGATGTTATCGCAAGTGCGGTATACCTTTTGAAACTAATTCCTAGGTAATAGTTTACTAAGTGGGCATCATAAAACTCTCGATCAGTGAAAACCAACTGGTATAAATTGTAAGCCTTTAAACATATCATACGGGATTCAAAATCAGTATCACGGGCGCAATACAGTGAAATACAATTTGATCATGACCCAAATCTTTACTAAACACCAACTATCGGAGCCCGGTAATGTTCGTAAATCCAAGCTCGGTACCCTTCTCGAAGGTACAGCAGACTCTGTTAGTATGCTTTTCATTCTTTCCATTCAGTGTATCATTTATTAGACAACAAAACCATGGTGTTTTTCCTCTTGAATTAGACGTAAAAAATCCAACAGTGTTACGTCGCTTGAAAACGAGTAAATGATTCATGCAATCGGCGAGCAGCACTTTTTCAACGGAACTTGTCGGTCAGATACTCCCGTCAGACCATAATAGAACAAATAAACTGTTTCTTCTCTTCCTTACATCTCACGACACCTGACTGTGTGATCGTGCCGAAAATCACGTGATCATTCAAACGTCGGCTCCCATTAAGAACCGAGCCAAAGCTGCTTGTTTCGGAAAAAATCAAACCTGTGAAATGAAGAATTAAATCCTTCGCGCAGGTAGCGTTGCTTTCGATTGGGATTATTTATTATAAGTCTAAAAGTTGCATAAGTCAATCAAAAACAAGTTAGCTAGCCGGTCATACTTTCCACGGAAGCAAAAATGAAGAAAAGTGAAAAATGTTTTTTTATTTATTTTTCCCTTATTATTTGACAAATTACAACACTCCTGGAAGGGGACAACGGCCAATAAAAGTGGTGGAGGGGAATCGAACCCGGGTCGTTATAGTTCAAAGCACCCGATGACAACTGCTTCGCCACAGCCGGCCTATAAATTTGAACGACTCAAACACCTCGCTCTGGCGCAGACCTTTAGGTGTCTGAGACCCATGATAGACATGGCATTGGTCGGTTGAAGTAAAATTTGAACATTCCATTCCATTCCATTCTATTACAATGACCCTGACCGCATTGTTGATAAATAAATCTAGTCTTCTTCAATTGTGATCGCAAGCGATCGCAGTGAAATGCAGCAATCACATTTCGTTCTACGTCAATACTAAGTGAGAAAGTATAAACTTCACTGTGTGCATTTCTTTGACTGCAAACTCATGATTAGCTGGCAGTGTTGTCATACTACACGAAACTGACTGTATTGCAACTGCATCAAATGGACAAGTCAACACGGTTGAACATCAACCATCGCGAACCAGCCTTAGAATGTGATTGGATAGAAGTGTTCAAATGACTGGAGTGAAGGTAATTCTTTCACGATAGAAAAAACAAAAAATAGCTCTGTGTGTAATTCCCATGTCAGTAGTTATAAGTAAAAAATACAAATCTAAACAGTCAAATGCCAGGTTGTTTGGTGTAACGGAACGATCCGTCAAAATCTAGTTGGAAATATAGCAGAACAGCTTAGCAGGAGATGACAAATACGGTTATTTCCTGTCTGGTCTTCTTACAGTTCGGAAAATCAGGCGAACAAGGCTGAACATAGTGAGAATGGAGCATCGTGCACCCTCGACAGGAAATAACGTCAATCAGAATTATCGTGACCGGCTTTACTGGTAGGAAGAGCAGTTGGCACGGATGTCAAAATAAAAAGAAGACAACCTCCATTAAGCTGATAGGAAGAAAAACAAAGAATGTTTTCTATATTTACTTTTCTGTGTCAAATTATTCCACGGGTTTCCTGTCAGTCACCAGATATGCGGAAGAACTTAATCGATGAAAAAACAAAGCATTATGTTACAAAGTTAGACACGTCTAGGTATGCCAACCATCATAATTTGATGAGTTACGGAAGGTAGAGATGGTAGGGAAAAGGTTTGGATATTACACAAGTGGTGCGATGTAGGGCGGCAAAATTAGAATAATATATGTGTGGTATGTTCTTCACGTCATACTCATTGAACAACGGTTCAAATGACAATTTTAGGCCAGCGTGTATTTGTTAATTTACTGAGTTCTAAAGCCTTTCATTTGAGGTTTGTAGCTATGATAGAAGCTGCTGTGATTCGGGATTCGGCATCACCACCGACCGCATCGCGCTACGCTGTACCAGGTGAGCTACGAAACCAGAATGAAATGTTCGGACATTTCACAAACAAGTCGTACATTTTATCCCCGTACGATATAACGGCATCCGGAAGCATCCGTCATTTAATTGCACAGTTGTACAATATCCCTGGAAGGAATTACCGACGATTAGGTGCTATCACGAGGAGTTCGCTGAACACCAGCACTGTTGTTCAACCCGAAAAAACCGGCCATCGGGTTGACTGTTGATTTGTTAGGCACAGCTAAACTTCCGTTCAGAACTTGAATGCTACCAAGACAGTGTGATCCATTTTTCCGCCCCGGTCAGCACCAAACGAGGAAGCAGCCATGCAAACTTATCGGGTATATCCATGCGCAGGTTAGAATCCAGTCGAAAATGGTTATAAACATTTGGATGAACCCCAAAGATGTCAGTATGGCAGAACCAAAATTATAAATAGATCTTTCCAATCTATCCTTCAAGAAAGCCATTAGATCACATATCGAACCGGTTTTTGCGCCTTGGCCGAGTCACAACTACTGCAACCACCAAGCGGGTCCATTTGCGGGCTGCTCCCACTTACAAAGCTGTTCACATTTTTGTTACTTTGCACGCTGATCATCTCGATTTTTATCCTCCTCCGCATACGCCTGAGTTAGAAATGCTCAGACAGTGGATCTATACAGTCGAATTCCCAACGTATGTGGCAAAAATATCAAAGAAATTGTTGATATACCATCATATGAAAGAAACCATCGATCACCACATCCAGCACCGAATAGAATTCGATGTAAAATATTGAAATAAAATAATTTAACTAAGTTTGAACACGATGTTAGGATTAGGTGACATTTTTGTCACAAGGTGCACCGGTGAAGGACCGGTGAGGGGGAAATTTACCCGCGGACAAAGACAATGAAACGCGCTGCGAAACAGACATTCCTAAATGAGTCAAACAGCCAAACCCCATCCACCATGAAAACGAGCACCTTGGAAGCCAATAAGAGTGATTTGCGATATTTGTGGGAGCTGGAAATGTGAAAAACTGGTCTCCGAACAAAGCTATCCTCCGATCATGAAAAGATATTCATCAAGCACGATTCGACTTCTGCTTGGCGGTTCATACCAAAATTCGCACATTGCATGAAACCGGGAATACGTGTTTGCGCTAACCGCTAATTACTGGTTTGGAACAGACAAACAGCACACAAGTGTTACCGTTTAAACCATGGTGGAAAACTGTGGATGGATTAATAAAAGTGTGAATATAAAAGTGCCACCGGTCACTTGTCTAGTGAACCAGATCCTGAAAGCGTAACCCGCCCTACATGATCAAGTCTAATGACTCGGTTCTCCCAGCTATTCCGTGAGCTGTCTCTTTTTGACCTCGCCTGACAATTATTCCTCTTTAAGAATATTACAAAATGAGCGAGCTAGCCCAAATCCACGGTAAAAGATAAACTCAGTTTTAGGCTTTCAGGTTTAAACTTCTCCCCTCCCCCAAACTGTTTCGCCAATGTACAAAATTTGAGATCAGAAAGTGTTGCAAAAAATATATTCTGTGCTTCACAAATCAGACCGGGGGAACGTAATTGAGTTCTTCCGGTTTATCTTCGCTTTTTTTCTATTTTGCAGTTTGTCGATGAGTAGTCATATATTGGACAATGAATCCTTTGAAAAACCAGCCATGTGCAGTAGGTAATGGGGTAAATTTCCAACTAGAGATATTGGAATTGGCCCTGAAGTCTGGATTATCGAGACGACAATTTTGAAAAGGAGGACACTGATCTGGTAACGCTATTGCAAAATATGTAGTGCTTGTTGAGTTTCGAATGATCTGACCGTAATACTTGTGAAGCGAAAAACTCGACAATTTTTCCTTTGTGAAAATATTCTGACAGATCATTTTATCATTCCTGTTTACTGGGCTCCATAATCAATCTATAGAAGCAACTGTGGTCTCTTAATTACTAATAATTTGTGAAATGATTAAAAAACATTCGAATGTTCCTCAGTCATTTTCGGGGAGGTCGTCGGTTCTTCACACTGTCACGATAACCTGATTTTAGTGAAAAACCGGCCACCTGGTCTAATGGGCATTCAGGAGAATAATTTCATAACGGAAACATTATGGAAGTTATTTAGCTCAGTCGAGGAAAGCATACCATTCTCTGATATAAGAACTTTACTGTTCTTCCGGGGCTAGACACAACCGTCTCTTCCACTGAATTTCCATGCCAAAGATTACTGCTAGAACACGGATACACCCCGGTTTCCTACCCGCTGATACGCAGTTGCCACGCGCGGGTTACGCATGTCCTCGGTGAAAGCGGAGAAGATGAGTACATCCACAAGGTGGGATAGAATAAGGGCTAGTTCCACTGCTGATTGTGTATTGTTCGAGGGGCTTCAATTTACTGTTCCCGTTGAGCAATACTAAGCCATGTGTTCGTAAATCGTTTCATAATTTCCACGGTAGAACACGGGTCAATCTTACCTTAGAAGCAGTTTTTCGCGGTGAAGTTATTATAAACGTCGAAGCAGATATTGAATACATCTCCATACCGTGTCCGTCATTTATGACTGACGAACTCCTGCTAAAAATGTTTTCCTTTCCCACAAAATAGATGAAAGCACGTGCGTATGCTTACGTCACACGGCTAACGAGTGGAATAGAAACTTATTTCCTTTGCATCTTTTGGAGCAGTAGGACGTCAGTCGATCTACACTACATGTTCACTTGAGCTGGAGGTTGTCATCAATACTCACAAAGAGTACTTCTTTAGACTATACCCAACCACTTCATTTCGCACGAGGGAAGACTCACGCTAATGATAGTCCCTAAGTTAAACTAATATACCAATGGTTATGCGTGCGAAACAGTACTGGCTACAACGAACTGAGGTATTGATTATTTGATTAACGACAGGAGAATCTGAGCAACAATAGTCATAGCCAGAATGTGCCAGCTCCAAGAAGAGCGTCTTACCATTCACACTTTCCAGTATTACCAAAGTAGATAGGGCAATCACGCTTATTTGTCATCCGTGTTGGATCTCGTGCATTGGAATTGGATCCACCGAGCCCAATGGGATTCGAGTGGTATATTCTGCGAACTATAGGGGACGAAATATAAGCAGAAGGGCGTCATGTCATCAACCTCCAGCACCGGACCGTACAAGTGAGTGAAATCCACAGCGTGCACATCAGTTTACATATGACGAATAGCCCAAACAACATTCAGCATCGGTTCGGCCAGTGAACGGAAAAAGCAAACAACAAGATTTCACCGAGATAAACAACAATTACCACAAAATAAACGTATAAATTTACATGTTTCACCTCGTTTACGAGCACTTTGAGGACATTTTCATCAGACTGTAAAAGCAAACTTTTTCCTGTCAATTATCCACTGTATGCACTAAGTCAACCCAGGTCGAAACTTACTTCACTCACACACAGTACTATCGCATAAAATTGGCAAATCTCGTTCCATGTGACGCCAACAGGAACACCAAAACGCCGAAACATCAAAAAACAAGTACTAAAAAAAGACAATTTATCATAACGATTTGAAAAAACAAACAGTCCAGTGGTTTTTATCATGATTTATTTATTTCCCTAATTCATACTTGATTTACTTGAGACAGAGTTAGCTGATAAAGAAAAGTGTGTTGAAGTTATCAGTGGACCAGGTGGTTATTCAGCTAGTAGTATTTTGTCCTGTACTTCAGCTGCTTCATGTTGGTGACTGGCACCCGGAGGACAAGGAAGAAAGCAGGTGATTTGTGTCACTGGAGAGGCACGATTTAAGGTGAGAACAAATAGTGATCAAAACGTGGCCAGTTATGAACAATACACTGAAAGTACCACTGTACTCACCGACTACGTAACTCACGATAGCCACTATGTTTATAACTAATATTGTTTATGCTAGCCCCATGCAAACCAGTGACGATGCTAACAGTACTTCTCACGGAGGGCTATCTGTTAAGCATCTGTTGAACACGAAGGCGAAGTGGAACACATATACAGTTCAGAATGGTGTTACCCTAGTTGCTGAATACCCGTCTAAAAAGGAGCCATGGTGTTGGATACAGACTTGATGCATCTACAGTGCCATATCGCTCGGTTGTTTGACAAGTGAATTTCATCGTGGAAAACTTTGGGTCATAGGCATAAAATCGTCAGATTGACTAGACTTTCAAGTAATCATCAGGCCTTTTGTTTAACTTTTCCGAATAATGTTCACGCCACAAACATGGTCAGAATAAACAGTCCTGGGAAAATACTGACTTTTATTAGCAAGTTCTCTGCGATTACGTTGGATATAATGCTGGTGAGGTAAAAACCTTTGAAGGCTGCAGGTACTCGCATACCTTCTCCTTTTCATGTTTTACAGCTTCCCGTTGTACAGCACACCTTTTTTAAGCAGACGTCCAGATATACGTAATCATCATGCGTTCTGAAACAGACTATCGCACAACACAAAAAGGCTGTCAACAAATTCCTCGTTCTGGTACAATTTCGCTTTCCAACCTGGAGTATTCTGGAATTGCTTCAACCAGATCTGTCTGCGACCAACAAAACTTTGAGAAACTTTCGCGGCTTTGTTTGACCCTCTCCTCAACACCATCTCGATCGATTAGACAGATTGCCATCACGTCCTCGAAGCTGTACTGACCCGAACACGTTAGACGATATTGGACTTTTGGCACCTAAGTCTCTTCTACAAGAACGGCGGATAATTTTGAATTTCTTCCACACCACTCGTTTCATTTTTATTCCCAATGGGCATACATTTTCCGTCTATACGTCTGGTCAGATACCCTCACCAACTTTCGCTTTATAAGATATCTTGGTTTATTTTACCATTGAATTGGCGTTCATCAGGGGTTGGTTAGCACCCTACACAACGACATAAGTCTAAAATAGTCGGTCTAATGAAGCACTTCACAACTTGATTTAATTATTTGTAATCGAGGGTTTGACAATAGGGAGAAAGATAAAACACAATGGTTTGATAGATGGCATTCAGTTTGCACGATCCGCTCGGTAAGAAATAAGAACGGAAATTAACTAGAATAGTGCGATACTACTGACTTGAAAGCAGAACCTCAGGACTGGTAAACTTATCTATACGAACTAGACAAAACTACTGTTATTTTCACGACAACAGTCGGAAAAGAGATTTCCCTCTACCTGGCCTTTCGCTGCCTGTGTGGGGATGGAGAAAGTGATTAGATAGAAACAAATTCTGTGCTGGTCCTCAAATTTCAAAACACAAAGTATTCATGATGGGTTTTCGACCAGATCCATATTCCAATAATAAGTGATATATGTAGTTGAAAAAACCGGCCAAAAGCACAGGAAACCACAATCATTCTTCTCAAGGGCTAGCAGTAAAACTTGATGAACAGCACGTTTTCCTCCCAGTAAATTAAAACCATGACATCAAGATCCAAAGTGCTTTCCCCCAAAACCCGGCAGTCAGTTTATTTAAAACGGGACCTCCTGTTCTGTTAGTACGAGAGTAAGACGCAAGGATACCGCGCCCAAGCGGACAAGCAAAATTGTCAATGATCCACGGGATGCTAGCGGAATTCCTGAACAAAAAGAGCAAACCTTTTTAGCGCTTTGAGTTTTATTAGCCATGACGGTTTCGCGTGCTATGAAATGAACGAAATGCACAGATTTCATGCAATGAGTCCCCGTTCAACCAGTTCATCCGTTCACTTCTTTCTGTGTTGTTGAAAAAATTGCACACTGCGCACATATATTCTTCAACCAGGATGATATTCGAACCGGTTAACAGATATTACGCACATCTTTCAGATTTGTCCTTCGATCAGTTTCCATTAGCATTTAGTTAGAGGCACATGACTATTTAAGTAAGCACTTATCATGAAACCAAATCAAAATCCATTACGCAGAGGATCACGTTAGGCCATTATTTCCGTGCTCAGCTATTCTGTTTGCCATTGCCTTAGTGGAAGTGACCAGAATGAATTTCAGACCCGACTAATTACTTTCCATCACCCTTGTGCATCGCTCACAGGAAACTGTCCTCATGCTAATGTATACTATCTGCTATCGCGGCCAAGATCATTGAAGTCAGGCGTACGAAAGCTTTTTCAAGCGATCAATACTAATGACAATATGTATACTGCTCGCGAAGCAGATTCCAGTTGCTGTACCTGGTCAAGTTGAGAAGCGGGTTGCGAGAAGGTTTGCAGACCTAATCAGTACTCAATGTGAACACTTAGCCTCCGATCAAAATCAACCTAAAGCTGTTTATTCCTTGCAACTGTAGTGCGCAATCACCAGTGTTCCTCCGCGTGGGGGACTTGCTTTTGATTTGCGAAACACAGAGGAAAGAGAGCTCCATGAGCCCAAGGCTGAGTAAGTGCATCGACGTGATCCTACACTTACATTATTCGAATACCAATAGGGCTTCCAATGGCTTGCTCAAGACACAGCATTTGTTGCATTGTAAACGCACAGAATACCGTCTAGTAACTGCTCAAACCAGTAGGACATAGTAATGAGCCGTACATCCTAACTGTTAGGCTGCCTAGACAGAGGTGCACTTAATGGAATGCTTTACTTCAACCATATATGACAGAAGTCATCACTCTTCTGGTTTTGGAGTGCAAACCTCATCTCCCATATACCAATAAACCCCCAAAATGGCCGACAGGAATTATAACCTTGTACTTTGTCATGCTGTTAGTTTTTGATTGACATTGTTTAGGTAGAATAACTCGATCGAGTACCCATCATCCATAATCTGATTGGCACCATAGTTCACAACAAGTTATTAGCACACTGTTAGTCTTGCATGGATCCATCTCGCGTTTGCATACACCATACATTCCAATTCGTTATACCGGTGTATAGACTTGAAATAGAACAATCTTGCTCCTCTGAGTACATCACGTTTGTGGATTTTCTCACTTAGAGGTCCCTTTGTTTCATTTGCCTCACTGGTCAGACGGTCTCCTCATATTGTATCGAATATTGTCAAAAAATAGGTCAATAGCCGACGGAACACCGGTTACATTTGAGCACACCTGATCCCCATTTCACTCCCACGCTCTGAAGGTACTTTTATGATTATCATCGATCACCAATGGAAATTCCATAACAGAGTCCCTCAAAACCCCGCCTTTAGTGAATCAGTATTCAGGTTTAAACCTTCTCAGTCCAACTGCAACGATTTTACAAGTTTCCATTGCAACCACTTTTGCAACACGAAAATAGGTTAAAGTGATAATCCCCCATTCAAAACCTAATGACTGGTCAATATATGATAATTAGGCTTGTTCCATTTACGATGCGAATCTACTGTGTTCCATTAGGTCAGCCAAATCAATGCTGTTATTGCATGTACTCCAATGATGACTGAAAAGTGGTGGACTCAAGGTCTTCGTGCCCCGTACTTCATTTTACTTATTCAGGGAATCTGAGCCTAATGACCGGGAGCGCAAATGTAGTTCATCGATGTGGAAATGTGCTTTACCATTTCGCTCCAAGAACTTGGTTCCGGAAAGCTAGTAATTCGCCAATAAACAATGAAGTAATGTGGCGCTAAATGTCTTCTCTCAGCTGAGACTTAAGACCGAACCACAGGCAGTTTTACCTCGAAAAATGTACCACAAAAGTTACTCACCCAAATTGCTTTGTCACATCCTTCAAGCTGCCATTTTCCAAAGGAGAATTTCGTGTAGTTCGATGGTATCCCAAAAGTTGATCACTCATAAAACTTTCGTCTTAGGGAGATTAGTTTGCGTCAGTTCGTTTGATGAATTATATTCGATCGATCAAACTTGGAGATATAGGAGTGTTTTATTTTATCTGATTATTTTCATGCCTAAACCCGAGTACAGCTCAACTGACAGACCATGCTCTTAGGGAAACACAAGCGGGAACCGTGACTTTCGGACTTGGAGCGGTGAGCCGTATTTGATCCCAACAGATCAGGCTTAAAAACGGTGCGGCTGACAGTCAATTATTTTCCGGCATTGACGAAACTCGAACCCCTCACCGCCTAAATGATAAACGCGCATACCACTCAAGTCCCTCCGGTAAACTGGTTCCCCAATATTTTACGTGAACCATATATTACAGAAGGTTTAAAATTTGGTCAGTCACTTTCCGCTGTTTTCCTCACTTTACTTGAAATAGTCAGCATATAGTAATTGTTATCGTCTGCCAACACGGAGGAATTGGTAGCACAGAAAAATCTATTGTTTCAGAAGTGTTGAAATGTACGGGGATGACTATTTTTTCAATATAAAACTGTCGAAGGTTTTGTCCTATATCGAAGTACACGCGCATAAATTTGTGAAACACAAACTGTGCTGAGAGGTGTTTATTTCGAAATCCGGCAGCTTTTGCCGAGAATACGTTGCATACGATGTTAAGAATGATAGCCCAAGATTGTTCTTTGTTTAATGTCAACAACGGGTTGCCAAATTTGACCCAGACTTCATCATCATATCGTCATCCAGGACCGGGAAGAGAAGAGAGTAGTTTAAAGCTTTGTAATCCGGACTGCTAGCTCGTATCGACGAGGTTCGAGGTTGCACGTGGCAGCCGACAAATCGGCGAGCTCAACGGTTCACGACCAACTCTGAGAATTGCAATGTCAAAATGAAACAGGACCTATACTTGAAGCTGGTGAACAAGCCCTACCAATAATCCACAACACACTAGACGGAAGAAATGGTTGTGCGTTTATTAGCATGGCACGATCCCACTTGAAGGTACTTTGAAGTTGCATCGATCTCAATGGAATGAGCACTCCCCACAGTTCGTTTCCTCGAAATATCTCCCCAAGGTAGGGCAATGTGATTGTAAGAAAACATCATCTTGAAAGCATTTTCAAACAGCTTTTGATAACTTCGTTGGGAAAAAATATGGGAAAAGTGCCGATCCTACTTTAAGAAGTAAAGAGAATGCTTCAGCTACGCAGAAAGCTAAGCACTTCTGATATAACTGACACAACGAGTCGATCTAAGTTTCCCGAGTTCGCACGCGAATGATTTCAGTGCCCGAAAGTTATTCGGATGGCAATCTATTTCAATGGAGGAGGTTTCGTGCAAGAAACGGTTACTGTCCATAATGTGAGCCCTAATTCAACATAATAATGAACTCGCTTGTTTTTACCCCTTCACGTGTGTGTTTGTGTGTGTTTGTATGTGTGGGCTCACATCACGTTGAGACAGCACTTAAGCGCGCGCGCGCGAGTTTTTGCGTGCATACCCCGTGCATCTGCATTCGTAATCATGTAGGTCAACGGTGAGGAATGTTAGAGCCCCGTCATTTCAAAAGCATTCTTGATTTCTTGCAAAATAAGGGACAAGCCGAAAACTTCGAATTAGGTTATCACATTTACTCAAACGTATACTTATCCGCAGGTGGACGCACACACACACGCACACAGATATGCGGGGCGAGTAGAATTGCTTTGCATGGCTAAATCGAATTCGGTTTTGTCGTGTTCCTGATGGTTCACGAAAAAAATTTCGACTGCTGATCACCCAAGTGAAGGTATTTGTACCCAGGTGTGTATGTGCGTACAAATGTCAATTCAGGTACCCTTTAGAGAGTAAGAAAACAGATAGTGAGTTTATAGATCAATAAATGGGTTTCCGAGCCATGTGACAAGGCCGCACTCGAGTGCACACACACACACACACACACACACACACACACACACACACACACACGCAAACAAACGAAAGTGTCCGCAAGCGCTCGAACCTCCTAAACCAATGGGTATGGATTATAAAATTGTCTACTGTTTACTCAGTCACGTACTATTGAGACCTTTCGGCACCGTAGTTACCGTATTTGACTACTTTCATCGATAACAATTAAATCGTAGCTTATGGTGCACCCTCAATTCCCCTTATTCTGGACACATTTATTCAGTTTCATTGGGGAAAAAAACCATGATTATTAGTGACTTCAGTTTCTGCTTGACATAATATTAGTCATCTCCCAGAGTGTAGGCTGGCGTTGAGTCTTCCATGAGTTGTGAAGTACAGAAAAATTGTCCGTAATGGACTCCTGCCCAAACCGAAACCTTGGTTCTATATTACACAGGAAACAGCCCAATTTTAGTTCAACAAACCACCACTAAATGCTTTTTGAGCAGATGTGTTACCTTGCATAGTGATGCGGCTAGTAGTGTCAGTTTTACTGGAGAACTTTTGTACTTTCCATTAAATACTAGGACAGAAGCTTCTAGTCACAATTTTTCTCGGCACTTTAAATCATGATACATCCACCAAAGCAACAGTCATTGCTTGTGAGTAGCATGAGATAAGATCTTGCACAATACGAGATTCATCATACAGGATAGCCTGGTCCTCAGGTGTTCGACTCGCAGAAGTTCACCCCCGGGTTCGAGTCCCAGTTTGGGCTCGGTGGATGTGAACTGCAGCTGATGGTTCCGAACAAGAATGAAGCAACGGTACGATGCTTCCGTGGTTTTCACTCGAGAATTTGGCATTCGCAATACAAGATGAATCATATTATGTAGCAGACGCTCACAATCTTTTCAAGAAAATAAATGTTGTGTTGTCTATTAAAAGATCTCAAGTTCTGTAGGACTGATCTCACGTAGGAGTTATAGCATCCACCATTTCCTGCTTCATTGTTCAAAAAGAGAGTTAGGACCATGTAGGTATTGCTATTCATTTTCCCTGGACAACATAAATCTCATAAGCAATTAATATCGTTCTGCTTTCGTTTATAATACGAAAAAGAAGCGGTGCTTTTTAAGGGTTCGAAGACAATTCAGAGCTGTCTAATGGATACATAATCCATGGTGGCTAGATGTGAAAATTATTGCTTGAGGTTTATACATGGTCATTTCTGATCGAAGCGGTCAAGCAGTTGCGGTCTGGCCGACAATAAATTATGTGTTGTCAATGAAGGGTACCTTCCGGGTCACATAAGCGACAGGGTACGTACGAGATCGATCACAGTACACATTATTTCATCACAATGAACTCGTGACCACGTCTTCAGCCAGGGGTCCAAAAACACTCCTCATAAATATCATTGCTGTTATAGTCCCCTTGTGACTCACTGATATGCTGATTGCTTGGTTTCACTACTGAGGGATGTTCTTTCTCACCAACTGATTTTTCGTACTAAACTCATCAATGAAAGCTGCTGAAAGTGGCATTCAATCTTTTCTCCTGTCTTGTTAAGATTCAATAGCCAGAACTGGCGAAGGCTTGTTGATCGATTGCTTATTGAACAGTGTTGTTTTTCTAGGGAAAGTTTAACGAATGGTCATACAAATAAGTGATTTACAGTCGAGACCATCAGTGATATAATGGATTAAAGAACGACTGGTCACTTACTGTGACGTATTTTGTGGTGAATCTTTCGGTTTTACCGGTTATTAATTACCCATCAACAGTGATTATTGTGCGGGTCAACATTTATCAGTATTTGGCCAAAATGTGGATGAAAACAGTGTGCTGCATCGGGGCTGAATTGAAAAGTGCTTTTCTCTGTCATGCTAGCATACACTTAGCTCGGAAAGAGCCGAGCAAAAGAAGCTGATGACAAGCAAAAGTCTGCAAACACTTTGTTCATTTTCGAAAATACTTCCACCAAAATTACCTGTTGAAACAAATTTAACTATGCTTAATTATCTCATTTTGTAATCCTAAAGCTTTTGTTAAAGTAGGATAAATAATATTAAAGCAACGTCCACTATAGAGTCATGAAAACGCTTTAGCTATTGTCGTGATACCTGAAATGATTAAATGCAAACCTCTCTCAATATATCAGATGTGATGATTATCCAGCCGTAAGTGCAGCTGCCTTTCGACTTCTGGTAGTGATGGCTGCTGGAACAACGAAGACTTCAGTACGGATTCCACGGAGTCAACCCATAAACCTCCACAAGAAAGAACCGTTTTTAAGTGAACAAAGCGAGTGCCGTCAAGGAACAAGCTCGAACTAGGAAATTTAGATTCGGTTACAGGTCTAGCCCATAGGAATAGGCTAGCAAGAACTGTGTGCAGAGGAAGATGCCCTTAGTTCACAAACACGTGGCCATAAAATGATGCGCTTTGCGCTCGCCGCGTTGAGTAATCTCGATGGTGTACAAATATAGAAAACGATTTAAGCAACCATAAGCATCGTGTTTAATATGACATGGTCAAAATTGAAAAACAAGAGGCTAAGCCCGATCAAAATACCTTTTTGGACCGATGAAGCTGTGTTTATGTGCACGAATGGTACCAGCATTTTTACATCACAGTGCTTTCCTTATATTCAAATGTCGGCCGGCAAGTCGGCGAGACCAGGAAATTTCAGCCAAAAAATGGTCAGTCAGTATTGCACTGTTTAATCCGGTTACATGAACAACCTTGGCTCTCAAGGGGACGTGTTCATTCGCTATGTATCCCATTATTTGTGCAGATAATACTAAACTATCCCATTATTACAGGCTTTATTCCCAGTGTTGTCTGGTTAAGGCTGTGGTATCTGCCACTGGCTACCTTTTCACCAAGGTAGATCCCGTTTCATTCTGCTGAGTAGTGATACAATCGAATCTTCATCTAACTAATGGTAAAGGTGATGGCCCTATACTTTGAACAGGCAGAAACTAAATGGATTGTGTTCGATTAGCGTTGATACGTGAATAGCACATTGTATGTATGGGGTGCAATTTCCCATTAAGTGTTTGCACTAGCTCTGTAACTCATTCAGAACAGATAAAATGTACAACACCTACCGGTTACGAATTTCACATGCACTCCTTAGAGCTGTAGTCTAGCCTGTAGTTTACATCTCACCGGCCGTGACACAAATATTAGTTGAAAAGATCTTTTATTCGGTATCATTAAATTGTGAATAACCGTGGGTACACATGATCCGAATAGATGCACAAAGTAAGTGTGAGGACGAGGAGGGGTGATTCAACGAACATTTCGTCCTACATACGAACAATAGCAGTAGAAACCACGCGTAACATTTCCACTTGTACTCCTGTTTTATGTGTCATTCATAGTTGGTTTTGACAAGCTTTGCACGTGACATGGTTAACCTGAGTTCAAAATATTGGACATTACGACTCAGCAGATCGACCAAGCACGTGTGCGCCCACGCGCACTCGCACGCCTGCACCAACACACACGAATAGAACCAGGTAACAATTTTGTATTTGCATGACAGACTCTTGCAAGCAATATGTTAAAAGCTGTGACATAACTGGGGTAGAATAAGCAAAATATACACCAACGGGCACAAAAAGTATGTAAGATTAGGGATGGGAAAAAAACAACGAAATTTGGAATGTAATTCTGTGTTCTTCTCGTTCCCGTTGGCCAGTAGCTGCGCCAGATAGGGCCCAAGATAGTTTCTGTATACATTAATTTTGGAAGGAAGGTGCCGAAATTCAGATTTGGCGGATGAATTAGAACAACAAAGAAATAAATCAGGTTGTAGTGGATGCGGATTGATAAGTTTAGACAGAGGAAAATCAACTGGAAGGGGTGAAAAGCGGCTAAAAATTACCACTCGGCGGACTAAGGCTCCGATGTCTTACTTCAAAAGGCAGGGAAAAATCACGGATGAACAATACAATGGGACCGGAAGAATACATGGGAGAATAAGTTTGGAAACAATTGTCATAGGTGTTCGAGAAACTGCCTGGATTTTCTTACTTAAAATGATGGGCATCACAGTTTATCGACACAGTGCTGGATATGATGCAACTATCTTAAACTGGTGTCTAGGCTAACGCCCGAGGCATTTATGTGGATTCAGTTCTAGACCAAACTGGGAAGAGAGAAATATTCTGTTCCAGATAGTTTTTCACCGAACTTCTTGAAATTTTAGGAAATGGAAATAGCTTGACAAAGGACAGGGTCATCAGCATATTTAGATTTTGTCCTTCATTACACTTGTAATGTGATAACTGGTAAGCACGCGATCATTTCGGTTACATTCTGGACACTTGAATCTCGACTTGTACATAAACAGCAGGTTGTTGTGTGTAAACAAAATAGTCACCAGGCCACAGAATGACGGGGTTTTCTGATCTCCATGTCACCCGACAGTGACCTGCAATTCCGGTGACCCACAATCGATGTTCAGATGGTGAGAATTGGTTTGATACTTCACAGTGCGCACCTCTCGCCCACCGAGTGACTGGAGCTCTCCAGTTCCACGTACACACATACATATATACAAGTACACATCAATATATGAATATCTTCCACCCTACACAGTGTCACAGTGTTCCATAGTGTTGGGCTGCCCGAAACAGTTTCAACCAAGCAATCTGACGAACCGTGTAAGATATCGAGTGAGTGTTTGAGAAAAATAAAAAAGCTAGCCTTCAAACCACGCAAGTCATGTGCAGAGGTGTCATTAAAGCCCATGCCCAGAACAATATGACTCCGCAAAAGATCCGGCGTGGTTCGCGAGTCATCTCGTTGGATGCTGACCACGATTAGTAATGTCAACTTTGTGGGCCGATCAATTACGGCTCCATTTGCGACAACCGAAAGTCGCCGTTGGACCAGAACGCGAGAAGTAGCCAAATATGTGCGTTACCGATATACTCCATTCTCAAGCCACTGCGATCAGTTTCTTGCGTGAATTACAACCGAGTAATCGGCTTTTTCAGCCAGTTTGACAAGTATTCAGTTGGTAGACCAATCAGTCAACAAATAGTGGATTAGTATAAAGTGTCGAAGTTATCACTGTCCGGGTGAGGTCGTCGATCATCTAGCTTTCTTTAACCTATCCGAAGGAACACGGTACACGATGCAGAATGAAAACGTCAGGCCAACATTCCAGTTTGATACCGATACGTAGGTGAACACGGCGCTTACTACGGGTGTACTTAAGGAAAAGAAAGTCGATGGTTAGGTGGTGAAACTATATGTGAACCTATCGTTAACGTAATCGGCTACGGTACCACTCAGTCTTGTAAGTATTCCCAACATCCACTCCGTGATCATTCATCTTATCTTAAGGGGACAGCCAAAGCTGCCTAAGATTGCGAATAAAGGAACTTTCCGAACCGTTGTTTGAATTATTGGAGTTTACCTTCCATATTTTGAAACGAATGTCCTTCACATTTTTTGCGCACATTTAAGCGTGCATTGGAAGATGCCCGTGGTGTTTAAACAGCCACAAAATACGTGTGCAAACAATCGATTTCTCATTGATATTTTTGCAATTTTTTCTACAAACAGTCCAGATTGTGCTCTGTATTCCTATGCATCCGTTATCTATCCGCATGTAGCCGATTTTCTGAGCCCTTCTCTCAGGACTGACACAGCATATCACATCTAGCAGAGCAGCCGGAACCCAGATAAATTACTCCTAAAATGACTCGTTCAACAGACTTGGATTCATTTGACAGTCAGATACTCAGTACCGAAT
Source organism: Fasciola hepatica (assembly GCA_948099385.1). Lineage (NCBI taxonomy): Eukaryota > Metazoa > Platyhelminthes > Trematoda > Plagiorchiida > Fasciolidae > Fasciola > Fasciola hepatica. The sequence goes on from CANUEZ040000077.1 coordinate 144,073, forward strand.
ATTTCTTCAAGGTACGGGCTAGTTGTGAAATTAATATTTTTATTCACTGGTATGCCACCGGAAATAAACCTCCCGGAAAAGTTCAACCGGAACTGTAAATAAGCCAAGTCAAGGGGAGTGTGCGCTTCATTTCTCTGATAAGGGCCAATTTAGAGGAAAATCTATCACTCAAACACTTAGGAAACAGTAATAGCAGCAGGATAAAAAATGGTGAATCCGTGCGCGGCGTCTGTAAATGGAGAACCACACAGGAAGTGGACAATCGTGATCAGACGAGCTTTTCTCTTGACTCTTTCACAAAGTGTTGTTCAGAGATCAACAGCCTGGCTAGATATGGAATAGCCAAGTTATAAAACGTTATCTTTCAAGGGATCATACCGGCTTAAGTTGACTACACGTAGCGGAGTGGGACATGCCGCAACAGTATAGTGGGTGTGTAGTCAGATAGTATATCACTGCACGACTGTACAAATCCGTAGAACTATGTAGTTTTGGCATCCAATTACGTTGATTCTTATTCGGTCTAAATGCCTAAAGAAGCTCAGATTACCTTCAGTCAACCCATTTTAACCGAGTTCATCCGTCAGAAAATAATTATTTGCATGATGAAATCGGGTTATCTTTCTAATAATAAAAGGCATACTGACAATACACTGGATATCTTCCGCCCGTTCTTACTCATCTGTAGTAGTAAACGTTAAGAATTACATTCTGTAGTGAGTAAGCCGCGGATGCCAGTCAAACGGTGTGCCGTGGTAAAATTATAGTTCCGTTTACCTAATTTATACTACATAGTCACGGTCTGTCACGTAATTTTGCTTGCTCTGGAGCATGGAAGCTGGAAGCTGGTATTCCAAGTAGGTAGACAAAACGCATATTATACAATCGGCCATATAGAACGGTCTGTCTATCCTTTTACGCTGAAAGCTTTTCCCTAGTGAGAAACTGTACTCATACTGATTAATCCCATGGCAACAAAAAGAACAAAACACTGAATAACAGAAAACCATCTTTAGTGATTCTTAATGTCACGCTTCCCGACTGCTTTGGCGACATAGTAAAGCAAACAGTTAGCCTTCGGTTCAGTGAAAGGGGATTTAGTTGGCGCCTGTCGGATGGCGAAGAATCGGGTCACCTTCGTTTTCGTCACTGATTGGGGTGACAAGCTCATGGATTACCTGGTTGCCTGGATTGGACTCCAATAGGAGTGCAGATGGTGAGAAACTACCATTGTCAACTTGACGATGACCAAGGTCAGAGGTGAACTGTTTTCGATCGGTTGGGACGAAGTATGAGACACATCATAGTTAAAGCATCATTAGAAACGGACCATCTACCAGCCATCAACAAAAATGATCAGTTTTCAGTTAAGATACTTTGGTAACTGTCAAATTCTTATCACGTTAAATCAAATGAACTCACTCATCGTTTAAATAAACGAAGTTGATTTTCTTGACCTGCATACGAGCTAATCGCACATTACTTAACAATATATGTTTATTTTCTACAATCTCAGCTTGTACAAAAGATTTCATTTATTTGTCTCAAATCAAACGGGAAATTACGTGTGCACCGGCTTTGCTACTAATCCACTGGAAAGTTTTTTCCCTCACCATATAATCTCTCCCCGTGAACCACCGTTATGATGAGTATCTATCCTGTGCTTGCTGCTACGATCTAGTCTTCTGTACAACAATGCATCATATCATGCTCCCAGATTTGACTGTTATATACACACGTGACCAATTCTGAGCTAGAAAGCATTTAACCTGAATTTAGGATTGTTCACTTCCTTTTTTGACCTACATGTCTTTGGATGCTGCATGTGTGAGGTCACATTTTATCAGCCGATGAAATCCACAGAGGGATAATAAATGGTTATTCCTCAGATGAAAACGAACCCAATAACTGGTAAGCTCAATGCTCTCAGAATCACGTCAGTTACCAGGTTGTATATCTGAAGAATATCACCTATATTTGGGGTAGAACAAAATTATCACTTTGTGCCATTGATTTTATCTCAATCCGACTGATGAGTCTGAGGGACTGGGTTGTCATTTTGCTAGTAGACGGTCTGGTTCTTTCGACGGACAGCACTATGGTTTGGTGAGCAGCTAGAGTGTCCTTGCCTGTCCTGAATCCAGAACAAGATTGGGGCGAACAAGACGGACCGAAAACCAGTCAGATACCATCTATAGCTTGAATCAAATCAACCCGTTGGGTTCGTAAGCACACTAACCACTCAAAAGAGCTGGTTGTGAGTACTAGGTGGACCAGTGAGTTTGCTGGTTAGGATTTGGCGGTGACAACAATGCGTCATTTATAAACTGCCGTTTTACTACTAATAAATAGAGCTGACTCGAAGCTAGAGGAGTTTCCTCACCAGAGTTAGTGTACGGCTATAGAACAATGAGAAAAAGCTCAATGGGATTTCGATGACCAAGATAAGTTTGCTGTACTATTCATATAAGTTGATTTACCGAACCCTGAGAATTGAATCGATCATAGCTCCCCGATATGCCAAGCTCGGAATTCAGTTGGCGGCCGGTCTCGGAACTGAGTATCGGTAGAGATGATCCGTGAAAGATAATACGATTCAGAGCTACACATCCGCTCAAGAAATAGTACTGAGAAGGGGTACCTAGCCAAAATTGAAGACGCGCTGAAATCATTCGGATTCCCGGAGGAGGCAAAATGCGAGTTGAGACAAACCACAGTTAGAACTGTGCCCCACTCGCGGCCGTTCAACTCTCACTCTCTCCCTGGTGTGGAAAACAAAACTATGAGAGCACTGAATAAGGAAAAACGTGTCATCATCCTACCAGCTGATAAAGAAAGAATGACGGTTATCATGGACCAAACGGATTACACTGAGATTGCCAAACAAAGACTGAACAACACTACCACCTACCGCCTACTCAACAAGGACCCAGCAATGAAACTGGAAGATAAAATCAATGCAACCCTGAAGAAATTACAGGACTAATAACTGATTACCAAAGAAGAAAGATGAAGGATGAGAGCGCAGGCCTCAAATACCGCACAATTCTAAGGATTACCAAAGGTTCATAAGGAGGGCATTCCACTTAGACCGATTATCTCTTTACCTGGAACCCCAACGTACAATTTGGTGAAGGAATTACGGGGACTGCTCAGACCATTGATAGGTGGATCCAACTACTCTATAACCAACTCTGAACAAATCCTGAACAAACTGAAAAACATCTGAATGGAGGACGATGAAGTCCGGATCTCGTTTGAGGTCACGGCTCTCTTCACTTCAATTGATTTGGACCTAGCAAAAAACACAATAAAGCAACTTCTCCAGGGACACCATCCAGACCGAGCGTTGGACACACAAACAGTTTGTGAATTGATGGACCTAAGGCTTTACACGTGCTTCAGATTCGATGGGGCTATCCGCGAATAAATAAAAGGTTCTCCTATGGGATCGTCGATATCAAGATTTATTGCAGAAGCTGTAATGCAAGCCTTTGGGAAAATTGCCTTTCCGAGGATTCAACCAAAACTATGGATCAGATATATGGACGATACTTTCGTTATTATCAACCACTCAGATACTGAAAGCGCACACTCAACAATCAACAATATCTTCAACGATATCATACTTGCAATGGAGATGAAGTAGAACACAGAACTACCATTCCTGGACGTATTGCTCAGAAAGAACGGCAATGGCATACTACAGACCTTCGCATATCGGAAGCCAGTACACACGGACCAAATATTGAGCTTCAATAGTAATAATCCAAACTGCCACAAGAAAGTCGTGCATTCGAACTCTGGTCTAAAGAGGCAAAACTCACTGTAGCACAAAAAAACTTGGCATACAGGAAGAGGAATTTCTTTTAAATATGTTTCGACGAGACAGCTAACCGAGAAATTTCATTCGAAGAACCACACACGGAATCGGAAATGAACGAAGTCAGGAGACGCAACCTAATTGAAAAAGTATCCAAATGACCGCAAAACTCTTTCAACCACAAGGCATCACGGTTGCAAATAAACCAACCAACATCCTGATAAGAATCATATCAAGACCGAAAGAGCAACTGAAAATCGAAGAAGGAAAAAAATGTGATATACAAGGTGAAACGCAAAAGGACTGCGACAAATGCTACTTTGGTCAAACTGGGAGGAGAGTTGCCATGAGAATATATGAAAACAAATTGGCTGCAAGAAGACAAAATCTATTGTCATTAGTATCCGTCCACGAGGACCAAGAAGGACACATGCTGAACCTGGAGGAAGTTCATATTCTGGATCAGGCAACCACGAGATATGCACGGGAGTTTTTGGAAGCTTGGCTTTCTTCAACAAATTCAGTTAATAAACACATCTAACTGGATGGCTTTTACTATTTCTTGGTACGCAAGCGGTTCAAGTAACTCAACAAATGAAAAACAAAGGAATGGAATCCTCATTCTGCCAACCCATAGCCGAGGAACCCAATTCTTCGCGCGAACACGTCAACCCAAGAAGACTCAATGAAGCAAGAATCTAATCGAGAAATAACAGTGAAAGAAGAAACATAAAAAACACAAAAAAGCACAAAATCGTAATAAAACCCCCGAAATAATACAGATATATGTTTATATAAATCTATATTTATATAAATATACGGATAAATAGTGACAGATTCCAGGAGGTCGAACTGCCTAAATCAGAGGGCGCTGATAAAAGTCAAGTTACTGGATTTTGAAGTTTGCTCTGAAAGGTCAAAAGGTCAAATTTCTGTAACTAGTCGCTTGCTAAAGTCAAGGTCATTCCAGGGGTCGAGGTTGAACCAGGGGGTGACTCACATATATAAGCAGATGAACACGGGGATCGCCACTTGCGTAGTGATGACGTCATCTCGACTGGCGATGAAACGTTTGCGAGGTAAACGCCAAGCTCGACCATCAGATGTCACTGAACATTACTGAGGCACAACATGCTCAGTTTTTCCCATTTATAAAAGAAACGTAAAACTATAATTTTGAGCGTCGAATGCTACAACGCGTTTAAGTTCACTTATCACTGCATAATCACAGTTAGGTGGTTTTTTTCTCTAGTAGTATGCACGTAGTACGGCCTGCAGCTCGTTCATGACTGAAACTACTTGGCATGGAACTAAAGGTTCTCCAGTCCAAACTAGATGCACTGAATGATTGGGAACAGCGCGCAGTGGTATACGAACCCAAAATAACATCTGATTTGAAAGTCGACATAGATGAAGCAGAAAAATCACAGAAACCACGCAGTTTTGATTCCGAACTAACAGACTCAAGCTCCCTCCCACAAACAATCCCTGGCGATAGTTGGCGTTCGAGGCATGACCTTTGCAGTAGCGAAATAGTCTTTTGATTGAATACTGGACGTCAGTGTAAACCATCTTAGTGAGTAACAATGGTAGAATTGCGCTCCCACATCAGGCACAATTATTTGATTCTGTTGATGAGTTGAAAGCAAATGTGAATGACAAAAATGTAGTTCTCCTGTTAATTCATCAATGTTCAATAGGAAAAGATAAATTTAAGTTCCAGTAGTGGAAGACTTAACCGGTACATAAAATGATTCGTCACGCAGTGTCAACCATGAACCTATAATTGGAAACCATGATATCACGGTACAAACGATTCATCCGACTTGTTATGGATCATGAGCAGTGCACAGCCATCAAATCCCAAAATGGCACTCAGACCCGAAAAATGATTGAGAGTCGAACAACGGACCACCAGGGTATTCATAGTGGCTCTCAAAGGTTTGTCCAACGTGCACACACTGCATGACGTAGAGCCTTTCCGTCACTGGATTTGAGTGGTAAAAGCCTTTTGCTAGCAAAGTAGTCGACTTTTTTGACGAGTTTTGATACTACATGATGAATCGTTTCATATGGTACGAAATTTCCTTTCTAGTCAATATAGAGATCGGTGTTCATATTTTCTTTTTTTATATTGATTGCCAAATTCACGTGAACGAGGAATTCAAAAAACTTTCAGTGGTTGACAGGATATCCACGTACGTGGAAATAATCCAAATATCAAATTCTGTTGGTCTCAGTGGTGTGTTCGACCCCAATCATGGACGCCATAAATGCTGATCTAAGATGCGGCAGATCGTGTCTCAAGCATTTGCCGCCATGGTAGAGTATTTATATTGTTTAAATTACTGCAATGCAACGGGATCCAGGCTTTTCGAAAACTTGTTTTCCAAAGTTGAGTACGAACATTTTTGTAGGGTAAAATGAAGCTCAGAAGACAACGAAGTGAAAGTATTATTATTGATTCAAGATTGTACGCACCGGTAGGAGCTAATGATTGCGCTTGACAAGTAGTACGTAATCCAGCTGGGAGTGAGATCAAAGCATCGACTGATTTCAGTAGTAGTTCTATGTCAACGCGATTTTAATAATAGCCTGTGCGATGCATGACCAAGAGGAACAGATTCACGGAAATGGTTCACCGTTTATTTGTATACCGGTAAGTGGACTGAGTAACCGTTACGATAGAATAAGATGGATAGTATTTTATATCAATGTTTCTATTTTAAAGTGCAATTTTCTTGTGGTCATGCTAATGCAATTAACATATGTGCAAATACAACTGTGTCAGTAATATCTCAACGAGTAGTTTGGACTCAACTCTTCTATTACCCGGTCACCCTTATTCTTAAGTTTATGATCATTCCTCACGTCAACCAACCGAATTGACAGTTATCTCATGACGAGCCCAACTGGTTGGCCCTAAAAGTCTCTCACATAATCTGCTCTCGCCCCATCGGAGTTCTCGAAAAAGTGCTGCCGTGCATTTCAGATGGTGAAAGCAACTGTACACAGTAATTTTTCATGGGTGACTTATTCAGAAATGTCATACATACCCGGAAACAGAATGTACATACACCGTTATGAGATAGCCAGACAGAGTCCTCGATGCTAAACAGCCAAATGAGGGACTGATACATTCAAGGATGATAAATGTGTCCGAGAAAAATAAATCTAGGTGACAAGTTACCTTTCGTGTGTAAAAATCTTACTCTCACTTTGAAGAATGAGCGCAATGACTTCCAGAATCAGAACATTCAAAAAGTGAAAATGCTATTTCTGATACTTTTACTTTTTCATGGGAGCCGCGAAAACAGTTCATTCTACAACAGCAAGCCCCATTGGTTGTAAAGAACAGCGACAGAACCACGCAGAGAATGAAAAGCCACATGCTGCCGACTGTGGGGTGATAACAAGCAGCCTGAAGAAACATTACTGGCCATTATTATAGTAAAGGGCATACCCTAGACAATCAGGACTATATTTGATTTATTCTATAGAAGTCAAAATATCTCCTTTACTCGGGCAGTAACCTTCGTGACCAAATTATTCTCACCATCTGATTTTCCATGCCATATGGGAGATTCAGGGACTGCGCCTCATGAATTCTTATCCTAGTTGCAACAGATGATTCACGTCACACACACACACCGCCACTATTGCTGGGAAGTAAATGAAATAGTTGTCATTCCTGATTAATTTTTCCAAGTCACCTTCAGATTAATCAAATAACTGTGAGTATTTTAATTTCCAAATTCGCGAACCACCCCCTTATCGATCCAGACCACACATTCCTTAGCTGATTGTAGACTCGTGATCGGAAGACAAAATGTCACAAATATTTTGCCTCCTTACATTGTTGTACACAGCTGAAAAAGAAGGAATTGAGCATCACGTGAACCAATTTTAGTCCCGTCCGCCTCTTGTTCATGCACAACACGTCTTTTATCTTCTTTCATCTCAAGTTTGCGCCTACTTGCCCGAATCGAACTTCTAAAATATATTTTTCAATAACTTTATTGAGTATAAAATGGTCACTAATGCAGCAGAGCAACTGAAGACCAAGGAACCGCGGTACAGCAGCAGTTTCATGTGAAACCCTCCGCTTCGATTTCGGTTTTCCTCCGAGACCCGACGGAACATGATTCTGAATCATCCAGATTGCCAAGGCACTATTCGAGTTATCCCTGAATTTTCAAATATTATCATTACTATAGTCAGCTCTATTGTGAAGCCGGCTTCTACAACGGGATTGGCACGAAACTATTGCAGAAACTAATCATCAAAATGCTACTGCTCATTTAATTTAGGCGGCCAGTCGTACAAATATACTAGTAAATGAGGCACACACACACGCATACAAGGTTCCAACGGCATTCAAACAAACGTTTGTCCAACAATGCTTCTGAGTAATGATTTGTTCAGTGAAGAACCCACCACTGGAAGGAGAAAACAGTTTTCACGGAAAGAAGTTACCATGACAACCGCTCTGAAGTACACTGTGAATTGCGTGAGAATCGCCTCAGTTTCTCTCACATCTGTACCAAAGTTAGACGAGTGGCAAAACACCACAACAGAACTCCTTCCTTACTGACCCATTTTCGTCCACCCACTTTTGCGTGCTGTGGCTGTGGCTGTTGTTGCAGTTGGTGGTGTTGGTGTTGGTTTTGGTGGTGTTAGTGTTGTTCTTCAGGACGTACAAGGAAGACTAGAACGGCTAACTGGTCAACTTCGTGCATGACGGCAACCGAGAATGCCCGAGAATAACCTTGTGATAAGATAAATCAATCCCCTTTGCCAATCAAAGTCGATGCGCATGTGGTTCGTTAATCCAATTATACTTGCGTTACATTTGGGGTTTCGAGGGATGGGATTATCGATCGACAGCGTCGTATCCCATCTGTTTCGATAAGTAAGGCCACGGAAAAAGCAATAACATTTGCATAACGCAATTGCGTTTTAAAAGGAAAACTACACGATTATCAACATCTCACCTAGGAATTTTGACTAATTTACAAATCACTACTCTAAAGCTAAATAAAGGTCCGATTCTGATTTCGTCCTGTGATCAAAAAGAAGTGACTGTAAAACACAGTATTCTTCGAACTACTGAATATAAAATAACAGTGTTCCTTTTCTGAACTCTTCTGCGAACCAAACTAATACGGTCTGTAACACTTTACAGTGCCTACTTCTGCTATCACTGTTGATTTTACCGCTACTAATATTACCATCGTTACAGCTACTACCATAACTGATACTATTACCACTTCCACTGCTACTACTATTACTACTAGCACGATCTCTACTACTGCTAGCACAACTACTACTATTAATTATATCACCAATAATACTGATCATACTACTACTGCCAGTTATAATACCAGACTTCCGCTATTACTACTATCACAACTACTAGCACCACTGTTACTACTATCGCTAGTATTACTGCCAGACTACTAAGGCTACTTATTTTAGCGCTACTACTACTAACACTACTAACAATGATAATATTACTACTACTACCACTGATACTGATACTACGACTTCTACCACTAATACCACTAATACTACTACTACTACCTACAACACTATTAACACTAATAACAATACAACCACCAATCCTACTACTGGTAATGCTACTAACACTACCACCATTACTACTATTAGCACTACTACTAACACTACTACAACTACTAATACAACTACTAACACTAGTTCTTCTGATACTGAAACGAATACTGCTACTACTACTAATACCACTACTAATACTACTAATATTAATACAAACAGTAATATTAACACTACTACCACCACTACTACTACTACTACTACTTTTACCACTTCTAATAACGATAATACTATATCCACTAATAACAATACTACCACCAATCCTACTACTGGTAATACTACTAGCACTACCACTATTATTACTAATACCACCACTAATACTATTACTAGTAATACTGCTACGAACATCGTTACTACTACTACTACTACCACTACTAATACTACCACAACTACTACTGCTACCAATAACACTCTTACCACTAATAACAATACTACCACCAATCCTACTGCCAACACTACTGCTGCCACTACCAATACCACTACTTATACCATTTCTACTGATACTGCTACAAATGCTGCTACTACTACTACCACTACTACCAATACTATAACTAACACTAATACTGATACTACTACCACTACTACCAGTACTACTACTACTAATACCAATACCAATACCAATACAGCTACTACTGCTACTAATGCCACTAATAATACTACCTTTATTACTACTATTACCAAAACTACTAACAACACTACCCATACTATTACTGCTACTAATAAAGATAATGATGCCACTGCTATTACTACTACTTCTCATACCACTGCTGCTGCCACTACAACTAATACTACTATCACCACTACTACTACTAACAATAATAATAATAATAATAACAATAATAATAATAATAATGCTACCACTAATACTATCACAACTATCATTACTGCTACCACTACCGTTATTACTACTACTACTAATATCATTACTACTATTACTACTACCACTAGTATTTCTACTACCACTGCTACCACTAACACTACTACTAACACTACTACTAGTGCTACTAGCACTACCAGTAACACTACTACTACTACTACTTCTACGGCCACTAGTACTGCTACTACTATTAATGCTACCACTACTACTACTACTAATACTACTACTAATACTACTACTACTACTAATACTACTACTACTATTAATGCTACCACTACTACTACTACTACTAATACTACTACTAATACTACTACTACTACTACTAATACTACTACTAATACTACTACTACTACTACTACTACTACTACTACTAATACTAATACTAATACTACTACTACTACTACAACTACTACTACTAGTACTCCTACTACTACTACCAACACTACTCCTACTACTACTGCTAATACTAACACTACTTATACTACTACTACTGCTGCCACTATCACTAATACCACCACTACTACTAGTCATACTACCACTGCTATTACTACTTACAACTACTGCCACTACTACTACTGCTACTAATACAATTACTTCGACTACTGCTTTTGCTACCGCCAATGCTGTTGGACTACTAGTAACCCTGTTAGTAACGACTATAAAAAGGACACTCGCGTTACCAAAACTAATTTATCAATAAAAATGCTACCGCATTGAGCCCAATAAAATGAGGTCATGAGGTCAAAAGAAGACATGAGATATAATTGCCGCTACTGCTGATGACACTAATGATGAAAGTGCTAATGAAGCAGCCTTACTTGTATTATTACTGCCGCTACTACCAATAACGATACCATCAACAGATACCACAAATATTACAAATACCAGGAAAATCGAAAATTTTGTAAAGTGAATTTCATTCCAAGAAAGGTGTTGTTACTACGTACATACATCTAATAGTAAGCCGCGTGTATATTGAAGGGTAATGTTTCCCGGTAACACGTGACCGGTTCCGCGGTTCTTATCGTTCAGCAGGTGTCCACTCATCTTCATACGTACACACACCGTGGGTTTATTACGCACACGGATCTTGCTTATTGCTTCACAACTGTGTACGGATAAATTTTGTTGAAGAATGGGCAGAAGAGTAACACTTGAACACGTCTGATGAGCGGCAATAACTGTAAAGTCTGTCTTGTCCTACGGAAAATGTTTGTCCTCTGAACAACGGATTACAATCCTACATATCAGCTTGCAACCTCAAACCTTTCATTTTTCAAGCTAGTTCTCGCTTTCTCTTACCCAATTTATCATTCAGCCTCTAAGTATATATATATATATATATATATATATATATATATATATATATATATATATAAGGCAAGCTTTCCTTATGGTGTACTTTTCGCCTGTTTCGGTAAAACGTGGTAAGCTCAGCAATTTTCCAACATTGCTGCATTGGAATATTAACTCAATAACCCGAAGTTTAAATTCGTCCTAGAGAGAAAATAACTCCATCGTGCTTGGTTATCAGTCGTTGATAAATTATTCGACAAAGCTGTCTGCTCAAAAACGTGAATACTCCGACAGATTGGAATGGACGATCTTTGAGCGTCGAATAAAATGCTCTGAAGGGAGCGAATGAAGCGCCCACAGTTTTCTGTCTCTGTCAGAACATTCACAACTATTCACATGTCTTCAGCAGCAAAGACGGATTTCTTGACTGCCTAATTTGTTCCGTGAATCAAACACTCGGATAATTTACCAGAAACTGATTCCGTCCATTGTGAAAGTTATAACGGTATTAACACAACGTTATTGGTAGATATAATTCACCAAAGTTTCGGTTACCGAGAGTAACCTTTCCCAAGGCAATTTGACAACCAAATACTTCTGTGGGAACGTTCACACATCAACTGATATTTAGTTGTGTGGTGCATGAGTTAGTGTGTGTACGTTCATTTGTGTGGGGCGTTAGTGATTCGTTGTCTTTCACACCGTACGCAATCGATGGTCTCGAGGTCAATTACCGTTGTGACTTTTGGGATGCTCATTCGTCAGTGAGATTAGGGCCGACCAAATCTCGGCAATTGCTGCCCGGTCATTGTGGTTGGCACATGTCGAGTTGGTGTTCATTGGTAAAGCTTCAACATACTTCCGTTCAGTGCATGTTCTGAATCTGAGCTGGAACTTTTCGGTGTTTCGTAATCTATGCCGTGACCCTCTGCTATAGCTTGGCGAGCGATGGCTGAGTCTTGCTCCACTTTTGCTAACTCTATCTTGTCAGAAAGTCCGCATTTTTCTTCTCTTCTATGATTCCGTCCGGTTTAGCTTTCGCTGAAAATTTAAAACCAGCCTCAAGGTGACAGCCTTCGGCAATGCTTTCTGCTGGCTGTTCAAGGAATGCCTTCAAAATCTACTGACTGCTAAATAAGCTCTCCAAAAGAAACCTAATTCACTTTTGACTGAAAAATCCTCTGAAAGTTTGTTCGAGGAATTGACAAGGAGATTAAATACAAGCGAACTGTTCAGTTTTATTTTCTATCACGTGGTAACGCAACCTGTGATTTAATTCCCGTCTTCCAATTGCCTGGTAAAATGACCTTTTAGTATTCAGGACAGGCTGTGCCCAATTAGTAAGTGTGCTGGAGGATACGTTTACGAACAAGGTTGATAATTTCGGCAGTATGTCAGTCATAATTGCAAACTGCAAATAATTCATTTGTGATACGTTAGTCTGCGTCGATAAAGACTTCTATCGTCAACAGGAAATGCTATGTGCTCAACGGACTGGATTGGGTACTCATTCTCGTTCCACATTGGCAACCGAAAATCAAAACGAAAGAACACAAGCGGAGCTGTAAGTTTACAGTGAATTCTGAGGTTGTTAGCTAAGCCATAAAGCTAACGTACTGCACTGCACCACAGTGAACCTATCAGACACTGAAATAACAAAGAGCAGATAGGTTAGTGGTTAAAGAGAGAAAAAGATAGGGAGCGAAAGTGACATTCAGACCAAATGTATACAGTCGTAAGAGACAAACAGAGAGGCATACAGACAGACAGATAGACAGACAGACAGACGGAAAGACGGACTAACAGACAAAAGAACGCACTGAATAAAAATACGAACAGTGGTACGAGAGTTGATAGCCGAGGCAATCGTAGGACATCATACTGAACAGATCAGCATAATGATATGGAATAATCATACAGGAAGAAAGAAAGAAGGACAAAAGAAAGAAAAACAAACCAACAAGCAGACCGACAGACAGACTGTCAGACAAAAGCACACACACTCACATACACACAAAAACGAACAAACAAACTATTGCGAAGAAGACAGTGATCGGAAGCGAACGGGCAATTCACATTAATTTGCATAAGTTGTGAACGGTGTTCGATTTGCATCGTTTTACCCCCTTTATACTCATCTACGGTTCATTTGAATTTTCACTTCGTTACATCTAATAATAATTTCGAAAATGCCACTTTCGATTCACTCAGTCGGACTGAGTAGAATGCGATTTGTTCGTCCCCGGCTTTGCTTGTCTGTTTTCAGTGGTTTGACATACATGAACAAAAAATACAATTGCCCATCTCAGGGTGTGGATCAGGCACACACACACACGCACTCGCACACCCACACGCACACCCACCCACCCACCCCCACACACACACACAAGCACGAGCACAAGATTCAGTGAGATTTTTTCTCCGATTGTAGTTCAATTTGCAATGTGAACGTAGTGCGTGCTTGGCAAATGAATCTATTTTGGCTTTTCTTCACCTAATTTGCCATTCTGATGTCTCTAGAAATCATGATGAAATCCGAACAAGTAGAACGTAGAGAATAGCCATTGGAATTTGATTACGTCTTGTTTGTGTGACCATTTTGAATCGATACACAATAAACTAATTGTGGCTTTTTTGCATTATTTCCTGTGATAACCGGAATACCCAACAATCACGAGAGCTTTCTGTACTATCAGAATGTACCATAAATCAAGGTGACGATACTTTGGGTGGAAAATCCTAATCAGTCAGAGAATAATGAATGAGAATCGACAACCCGGCTAGTTACAGCAGAAGGTAGTCCAAAGTCCAGGTTGGCGAGTAATCTCAAGGCTCGATTATCCTAGGTCAGATTGACATCATTCGTGTACGAGACTTATGATACACAAACTAAACTCTGTAGGTAAAGCCCAAGAGGAAGACAATTAAACGGATGGTTTTCCTATGGGACGAGTTTGATACCTCAAAGGTACAACCGATGTCTTGGTTTTAGTCATTGATCCAACCTGGTCAGTTTTCTGCCAGTTAGAGGAACGGAATTAGGAATAGGGATTTGGGTTTTTCTTGGGGGAGCTGATCATAGATGCGAGGAGCCGAGTGTTTATAGCTTGCTAATAAACATCTCCACGGAAGTTACAGGCTGTCAATGATGCGAGAGTTGCTTTCCACCAAGACTCGCCCAAAGAGGTAGTGTTTTTACTAGGAGAAGCTGTTGTAATCTGGCAAACAAACCAACTGACCAGTGCAGTGAAAATGCGACTCATTAGGTGATTATACGGGAATAAAGCACGAAGACAGGAAATTATTTTCTGGTTCCTGTTAATTATAGGGTAGTTAGCTAAAAGTAACTCCGTGGTAATCTCAAATCAAAAGTGAGATTTTCAGTACTGAAGACTGATGCAGTACCCTTTTCGAGAACCGCTTCACGGACAGGAAATGGGAGTACAAAAGTTCGATGAAAACGATCAGCTTTTTCAGACTAAAATTATCATAGAGCATGATCCTTCATGTGCTTCATCCCCATCAGAAAACCTTCCATCGAAAGAAAGCTACCCGAAAACGTCCCCACAGCTTTTGGCATTCGGTTACATGCTTTGGACAAGGAAAAACACGTGATCGATACATTTCATCTCCCCTAGTGCAAGACTGAGCTAATTTTCAAACAAGAAAGTGTTGAATGTGGCACACATTTTTTGGTTTCCGACGGTTTTCATAGGCGTATTTCGGGATACGTGAAGATGCACGCGAGCGGCTAATCTGCAGGCAGAATGTTTAAAGTTAAGATAATACTTCTGATCCCTAATTGGCTTTCGGCTTTTCGTCTCATTTAATCTGACAAACAGATTTCCGAAACAAACCACTTAACACGCGGGTCGGATTAGGTGAAAGATCAATGTTTACCTTTAAATCAGGTTGAAATACAACTTGTTGATCACTGGATCACGGTTTCAATGGATTTGGTGGTAGAGATTCATCTTACAATTCAAATTACTTTAGTTCACTGCATATAAGGTGGTGAGTCAAAATTGCCCCAGTTCCTTGCACTGTGAGCTCATTGGATCTTCGGCGGCGAAAAAAGTGCATAGGCCAAATCTTTTTCGATCAGTTGTTAGTGAGGAAAATAAAGTACCTTCTGCTCCTGTGCTCCGATCCGTGGGCTGTGAAGGCTCCTTGTTGTGAGCTGATAACAGCTGGTAATCGGTCACCGAAAGGACCGCAGGCTACAAGATAACAATAATGTAGACGAAGGCTCAACATTGGTGGAGTGCCTTGAGCTGAATAAGATGATAATCTAGTGAGACTGTACACTAGAAACGAGCTGTGAATTGAGGGAGGAGGCACACAAGAACACAAAACATCCACTTGTTGTGCATTTTCTCTCCAATACGTCGTCCCATTTACAGTCAAGTTAGCCCTTAGAGTTCAACAACGTGGAGGCATTTCAGAAGTCGTTCGGTGGTTTATTTCACTCTGCAACTATCCTGAAATAGCAAGGGTTTGCTTTTCATTGGCTTCTCACTCCTTCAATAATGCGAGTTCATGGCCGTGAACCGTCGTGCTTTTGCTGAATTTTAGTAACAGACTGGTCTCTCAGCTTTCTTCAGCTTGCCTATTCTTGATCCAAAAGGTTCTCTACACATTCCACTTTCCCAGTTAAATAACTTCAGCTTCATTAAGATCTGTTCGTGACTGAGTCCAGTTAGACAATCGGATCCTCGCGTAAGACGACGCGGAACCTGCTCTGTGGCCTTACTATTCTTCACCGTGCATGAAAGCCAAGAATGAACCGAATGCTTCCGGTTTAGACACACGAAAACCGTATGCAGTGCAAAAAGATCCACAGACTTCCGCACCGGTACAGATTATCGGAACTGCCACAGATCTCTGTTAGCTTTCTGAGGGACAGTACGGCATAGATCTCTCAATCTGAAGTTTCTAGATGTCCTATCCTACTTACCTGTAGATATAAAGGTGGTGTTGCTGAAAATTCCGGAATACAATGTACTACAGCAGTTCATGGAAGCCTTCAGCTTTGCAGTTTTTCTCTGATTGTAGGAACCCTACTGGTAATTTAATCTCCTGTTAGTCATCCTAAAAATCATTCCGTAACAACTCATTGCATGCAAAATGAAAATCTCTACAAATCTCACCCTGATTGTTTTCATTTGTGTCGTCTGTACAACACCGGCTTACAAGCTAAAGTTATCAGATATGTTTAACCTTTGTTGGATGAAAACATTCCCCCATTTCCTGGCCTGCTCAAGCGTTTGAAATAATGATGGCTTGTGCCATTCGTTAACCTGGGTTTTTGGGGCAATAAACCGTTTTTTCTGATAGCACAGCTACTCCCAATCTGTACATTAATTAAAATGGAATAGATTTCCATTCTCGCAGTCGAATCCAAACAGGACTATCTAAAATCGCAACCAATAAGCACAATAAATTCATACGGGTCATCATTTCACCCCCATACTGACTGAGTGCTTCAGTTATCGGAATCTGTGCACTTCACCGGTCGAGTCAAATCCGCAACACTTAATGAGTTTTCGAACTGCTCCACCATCCACTATCTTAAGAAAGAAAATCAACAACTTTCGGAAATAATTCGTCCTCCAGCGTAAAATCAATGAACTTCTGAATGAAAGTTACCAAATAGTTGATCTGAGTGGTCAACTGAATACCACGCATCATGTAACTTTCAGAGTAAAACGTTTTTTTCTCCCTTCAAAATCAAACCCAAACCAAGCCAGATGGATGTTTGGTAGACTGAACTTCGATAAATTTATCCGTGAGTGGTTCAGCTAACAAAGACGGCCTCACGGGGAATTGTGATATCCAAAACACATTAGGACTGATGTTTCACTCTTGTACACGTGTAACACGATATCTTTCAACAGAAGAGAATATTGCGCACGATTAATTGAATCCTCTGATGAAAACAGATAGGAATTTTGACCACTCATCAGGTGTACTTATTGAAGGCCCCTTTTAGCTCAGTTAGCTAAAACCAGAAGAAGCACTTGCTTTAGAAGTCTGAAAGAAGCACAGTTTTTTGCTGGAATTTTATAATTTTCCGTTCTTTTTTATTTCAGTTTTGTCAGAGACATCCAAAAGGGCTATTGTATTGCAAGAAATGAGATTCAAACCGGTCCCTGAAATAACTAATGAAATGCAAAGACAGTTAGACCAATGCCGATTAAGATATTAAAAGTTTCATATTTCTGGTAGAAAAGCGAAGCCGAAATGAAAAATGCCGTGCCTCATGATCCTCCGAAAAATATAAAAGCAACAATGCATCAGAATACGACGGAGAATGCATTTTCAGTTTTCCCTTTCAGTTCCTATTAGGAACTAGTTAGGAACAAAGTCTTGTGATCACAGGTAAACCATGATTAGCAACGCTGACAGACTGTGTGGGTCCTCCGGTAAACCAACCAACGTTTGTTGGAAAGCGTATAAATTTTCATAGTGGAATAGTGACCTTTCGGGTTCTGGGTTCGATTCCCACAGCTGTCGCACCTTCTTTCCCCGTAATCTCCGATTTTTCAGGTCCAACTAAACATGTGGTGCCACTGATAACAGATTTAAGGAAGTAGATTCACTGAATCTTGTATATATCGTCGGAATTTGTTATTTACCCGTTTAACAGAAAGCATAAAATGTTCACCATATTAAGGAGTCGATTTCTCCCAGGTATCCGGAATGGTTATGGCTTTCTACTACATGCTTCTTGCCAATATAAACCCGCTATATGCCAACCCGCCTTCCTTGCCCTGTTTCGCGAAAACGTAGTCCAGTTTTTGATCTATCTCCTCTCTCTCTTTGACTTTCATAACAAACGAAGCCAGCGGTGACTGAACAGTCCTTTAATCTTGGCGAACAAATTGCAGTTGTTGTGTCTGTTATTGTCGTCCTGTCCGGATTGTCATCATGCTGTTCAAGAAAATGTGGGCACACCGGCCTACAACACGTATACAAATGCCATCAAAAATACAATTTGTTTCTTTTTTTGAGAGAGAGAATCTTTCCATTTGAGTTTCTAACTACCAACCTTAAAGACAGTGTGATCATCAGAGAGCGATCGAGTCATAAATTTATCCTCGTTAGCTGAAAGTTAGATTAAACAGACCGCCGTGGTGGAAGTAGTGCACATTTGCCCGGACGAAAATAAGAAAATACCACCCAACCGTGTAGTAGAACTTATCATTGACTTTTTTCATTCATATCTTTATCGATAATTAATTAATTGGTTAGTTTTATGAGGTAGGCTTAGGTGGACCTTGGGATATGGCTGTGATCCAAACGCATTCTGTTCACGGTCTTGGCGAAGTTGTGGTCCACCCCTGGACGCCACTCTGCTCCATGGCATTCGCCTCGGTTTCAGAGTCAAAAGCCGCAATATATGAGCACATTGACGTAGCTGAAGAGACTTGAGCTACTGATGAAGTCTCTGAAACAGCATTAGAAATTCCCAGATTTACTAAAAATAGATGATAGTCACGCTCCTTTCATCGGTCCACATAACATTACCCTGCGTGGGCAGAAGGAAATCACGGATTACATCGATCCCCTGTCAGAATTACAGTCACTAGAGCACAAAACTTTTCAAAGACTGGAAATGATAAACTATGCTAAAATATCATGAAGTATATTACAAACACATTGTATATCAACCCCAAAAATCCATACCATAACTGAGTTTTACGCGCCTTAATAACCATTCTCAAGCGAAACGAGCTGCAAAATGAGTAACCTTAGCAAATTTCGATTCATAGTTCACTTTGACGAACACCTGAAGCCGAATAACAGATTCGTTATCAGACGGCGTCTCGCAGCGAGAAGACAGTGTCGGCTGAAAACCGTAATTTCAACTTCGGGTAGACTTTTTATCGCATTTTGTCTGTAGACGACGTGGAATCGGTACACCCAAAACTTCAGGAGCTAACTTCATTGGAGGTCATTACCTTCAGTCTTCTTGTGGACGACACCAATAGAAGAGGCGTGGCAACCAGCCCTGAGGCAAAGACTATTTGGAGTCTACAAGCATGGGTACAGATGGCAATGATGAGACTGATTTGGCCCGTGGCTTGTACTGTGTAAAATGAAAATGGACCATCATCCATTTTTTAAATAGTCTGTTGTGTAACAGTCTGATTGCTCAGCGTTTGATAGTGGCAGACAATGGCCCATTGATTGGATCCCAACTTAAAGAAATTGCACAAGAGCTAGTTTTTCTTCAGTATGGAAACAACGGCAGCCATGAGCCCAGATACATGAATAATATGCTTTATCAGACAGCCAAATAGCACTCCGACTGGACTAGCAGTAAAATAAAAAGAACGTCCCAACCAGTGCTGAGGCGTAGGTGTAAGAAACTACGTACACATAAGAAAAGTAAAGACAGAAACAATTTGAAGCAGTTGGGCAATATATACCAGTTGCAGGCATTGCCAGAAATTTAAACTTTTCAAAATGGAGCTGTACATACCTACGCATTTGAAGTGGATGTCGTGCCAGTTTGAATTGATCACTAACATGGAATTCGCATAGTTAGATTAATCAAAAAATATTCACGAAACTGTAAACAGCGGGCAATCTGAATATAATCGGAGGATTTCAGATCTGTTCAGCATATTTTGGTCTTTTCCTTAGGGAACATTAGTCAGCAAATCGTCTTATCAGATCAGCTTCGTTTTTTGATTGAACGATGGACGGAAAGTCGATCCACCGGAAAAAAGACCATACGGTCACATCCGGATGAATGACCAACACAATTTATAAAGTATCAAAACGGAGCAGTCGTGACCGTTTCGTTTAGCTTAATCAATAAAAGCTATCGATAAGGGGTTTGAGATTGGAAAAAGGAGAGGGAAGTACAAGTTTTCGTCAAGTAGCCCAAACCGTAAATGAACATATGAACGCCCATCCGTGATGATCTGGAAGGGCGAGCCACTCTCTCACACCTAGTGGGACATAGCACACTATGCAAAGAAATTTAAACAGAATCAACTTCAAACTGCCTTCATTTAGGACAACAATGCTTGCATAAGCAAGTGCTCATTAGAGATTTGTCGGCAGTGAGTTTCATATACGAAACTTACTTTTACGCATATATGAACTTTAGTTGTCAATTGACTAATCACGAGCTAACGTCGTTTGGGATTTCCCACTATCCAAAATTTCTATCTCAAGGTTCTCTCACATTATTACCATTAGTCGGATCTCAAAACTGTGTGGGTTACTATGGCATGCCCCAGTAAGCAAGTGGTAAAAGTGGAAATCCTACTCGAATTTTTGTCCTCTGTCATAAGTGTATCCACGTTCAGAGGACCGAAGTAAAAGACACAATTGATCAGCATACTCTCTTTGGGGGGTGGGGATCGGCAAACGTGACTGACTTAGAATAGAGCGTCGCATAATTTATCAACGGATAAGTTATCGCACCGAGCAGGACACAAATTGGGGAACCACGGAAGTTAGGCGGCGCGGACAGGACCGAATTCCCGCTCTTCACTCTTATTATTCAGAAGTAAAAAGGTCTAGAGAATGGTTGTCCAGGGTAGCCGAATCATCGACTGACTAGTGTCTTTTCTAAAAAAGCGCTGTTACCGAATATCAGACACTTAGGTAAGACATATCACATAGCACGCCGTCTTTTTTCGATACACCCCGAAAACAACTGAGTTCCGATAGACACCAACGATATAGTCATAAATTCCTACCATGGGACGGTCTCCAGTTTAACAGTTGGTGAGACAGCTAGACACAGGAGAGTGTGCCCTGACCACAAGATCCAGGACTGTACATCACCCACAATAAACTGCTTACAAAACGTCTTTTAGCCATACTGCAGGGAATGGGTGAAAGCCGACAGTGACAGTGACAGTGACAGTCTATTCAATGAGTAAAAAGAAACTGGCTGTGTTGGTCTCGTTGGACTAGCTTTGACCCATAGTAACAGATCACAGTTTAGGGGAAGCAGGAGTTTCCAAGAGAGTTGCCTAGCTGATCGAAGTACAAGACTAACAGTATTTAGATGCCCAATAAATAATGCCCAAAACTAGGCGAAAAATCAACCTCGGGACGATTTTATCGCGAATCAATGCAGTTTGTCTTGAGCTGGAAAGGTCATGACGTGTTTCGACTCGTACAAATGTGGAATCCATACCGATGAGAATGCTCATTTTCATGCTCGTTTTTCCGTGACTTTCAGCGGACCAATCAAACACTTATGGTGACCTCCATTTTGTAAGCACTTTTATGAGAACAACCTGGAAATGTGACATGATTTTCATGTTCCAGGTATTGTTGAACTGACTGCATCATCTACGAAGCTAAAATTTAGATTCTACCATTTCTTAGGAGCATTTTCGAAGGGGACGATATCAGATTGCCCGGTGTTCTCTTTTGGGTGGTGGAGGGTTGAGTAAATATATTTTGGGCAGTGATTAGACGTAGTTGGATGGTGTATCTTTCACCCAAGAATCCCGAATCATGGATATACAACGGCTTCGGTTGTCAAGAAACCAATTGTTTTGATGTTAGTTGGTAGATGTGCAAAATCTCCGTATTACCACTTGCTCGGTGATCTGTTTCAGAAATTAACTCTTCGTTTTTAGCAATATATCAGTGGTGCTGAAATTCCCAGAGGGGAGCTAACAACGAAGGATTGAATGAATGTGAAAACAGAATCAGTGATTACGCTGCGTGATTCACACTTTTGAGGGTTTATATCAAATGTCGGGAATTCCTTACTGGATACCCCCAAATCTGCCGGAGAATCGTTTATGAGAGGAGCATCTGAATCGGCAAAAGATCTTTGCAGTTAGAAACGCTGCAATTTTTCCACCTAACATTGTGGTTCAGCAAAAACCTTGATTCTGATTTCCAGTTTTTGTTCTTTTTCTCTATTACCCATAGCAGACTAAAATAACTGAATGGGTTCAGCATCTCCCGCTGTGTCAAATACATCGATTCTTGGTGGAAATGCTCCATTATCAGTGTGGAGTAAATTTCCGTATAGTGAACTCTTCTACTCAAAATCCATCTCAAATGATACTCTAACAAGGACTTCTTTGTGATATGTATGACTTCATTGCAGATTCGTCATTGTATAAACCAGTCATCGACAACCACATACACCCATCCGTGTTCCAATAAAAATATCATATCCATTGAGTTTGTAGAGGAAACAATACTTCCGGAATTGTGGTCCCGTAAATTCGTCCATTGGACTGTCCGGGGGCAGAATATTTCTGTGAGCTAGAATCCAATTTCCGTTTGTGTAGTGAGGTCAGACTGGTGAACTCATTTCCCATTCTCGCCCCACACCACCCCGTCGAGGCCAAGAATACTAAAATGCTCAGAGAAAATAACATATTCAGTACACGGAAAAACAATCGTACACAAATTAGATCAAGTGGTGAACATTTTGGCACTCTCAGTTAGATTCTTTACTTACAGACTGAAAAGAAAATTTGAAAAAATTTGCTATCTGTCAAAGTTGAGCTTACAGCCACCTTCTGCACTTATGACTGATCACACTACGGTGACTTTTTGACAAGTCACTCCTGACCACATGGTATCAGGTTAGATGGCATTGTATTGTGTTGTATTATATTGTACTGAGGATTTCAGTGAGTTGTCAAACACATTTTTAAGCCAAAAGGGGAGAAACTGATCATTGTCACTTTGAAACAAGCATAACAAATACATGGTGCCAGCTTTCACATAAAGGAGTTGTATATGTTGAGACAGAACATACTGTGTCTCTAGTCCGAGTGCTAGTTTCCTTCGAGTTTTGGATTCTGGGTGATATCTTGTGTTAATGTGAATAATTTCAAAGTGATCTTGATCAAGTTCACAAGGAAAAGTAGCTCAGTCACTCAAGGAGAGCGCTGCAGAAGAACGGTCTTTCGATCAAGGGAACTTCAGTACCGAAGAACATGTTATGGTTACGACTGGAGGACTAGAAAAAGTAAATGGAACAACTTAGAAAAGGCACTTTTAGTTCTGTTTCTGGAGCAGTGTTACTAAATCGCAAATTCATTATTGAGGAAACGCTTTATTTTCCTTATCCGTTTTGCATTGGCCATACTAGTGCCATATTTATTTAACCATCAAGTTTGGAACGCAAAGTTCAAACAACTCGTCCATTGATCTAACTTGTCTGTAGACAACGATCCATTATGCCTCGATCAATGGTCCTTTTAGACTTCAAATAGTGCATCACTTCAAGTTTTCTTGAACTGCTTTCCGATTCTTCCTGACAGAATAACTTGTATAGAAAGCACTCACACGAATCACATGCAGCCTTAACTCTGACATCTGGAGTCGACAACCATTTAAGGTCTCAATAGGTCAGATGTGGTTAGCTACAGGGCGACAGCTGCGTGGATTGCTGTGAACAACCACAATAGTTTATAGCTTTCCGTTTTTGACTACTCACGAGTAGCATAGACTAGTTACGCTGTATTTCGCAGCTAAGCTTAAATTTTGACGGGTCCAAGAGTCACCTAGAAACTCTTTACCGCACGAAATGAATGATGATGCGAAAATGAAAATATATTGAGCAGGAAATATTGAACCTACGAAAGGCACTGCCATTCTTTTCCGGGTAATTAGGCGTAAAAACGATCAAAAAAGAATATCCCCTTTATTAGTTCACGGAGTTACAGGTTCTGTTCAAATTAGAGTCCCATCGCGGCCTTTTGGAATTGATCTCTCACGTTCATACAACTATGGATCCTGGCCTCCAGAGTCCATTGCGGGCAAGGAACATTAGCTTTTTTCTTCGGCATTAAAACTAGTTATCCGCCACGTTCGACCCTGGATTTTTATCAGGGAAGTAGTAGAAAATGACCCTTCGAACAGTCTATCTTTTCGCTATTATAGAATTATAAAATAAATGAATAGACCTGGCCGTGACCATCAGTTTTTCAAAGCGTTATGATTCCTGATGTGCTGCTTTACTCTGCAGTAAGACAATCTTCCCGAGAAGTGTTTGCTCTGACAGATGAGAAACGTATTTGCTCAGGGCCTTTTAATTTTGCGTCGTCCAAGATATGATTGAACCCACCTGCGGACTAGGTTAACTAAGATATATTGCAACCCACATCAACCAGAGTACTGAGTATTGCCTGCCTCAAATCGCAGGAATGCTTTCATCTGAGAATTTCCTACACTGATTCTTGTCTTTCTAGACCCAGAAAAAAGAAATGCTTCAGGCAAAATCAGCATGTATTTCTCAGGGACCAAAACCACCTGTTCTGACACAGCTGTTCTAAAAATAAAAAATTATCTGCTTCTAAGCCATTATGGTTCAGTAGTACGTAACACGGTGTTTACCTAGAAGGTTTGGCGACCGTGAATAACTACCACTAACAAGAGAATTGGTTCAACTGGTTTAGTGAGCATCTCTTCCAGCTGACTGCCAATGTGATTAACCTCTATCTGACAGATTCTATTTTTCACTCTGGCTGTTGATGCTACTGATCTGCTATCGACTATTCTGTTGCTCATGATTCTACTGATTCCAGCCCTGACACCGATTTCGAGTGAGCAATTTTCATGCATCACTTAACTCACAGTGATGGATCTCGTCAGCTAGTCCATTCAGCAGTACCCTCACACCACCAGTAGTGAATCGCATGTGCATGGACTAACAAACTTTTCGCGTTCTACCTCTAACTAATTCGAGACTTCCAAGATCCAGGAAGATTAATTACGGTGACCAAGGTCACACAATTTAAACTGTCCTTTGTAAGGGTTAGGTTATAGTTCACCGTAACGGTGTTTGACTAATGTAAGCGTGGAATCCCAATGAACCTCTTTCTGAGCCGAGCTCATGTTGCTCTACTTGTTTAGCGTTTTCACATCAAACGCACGAAACCTCCTGCGGAAGAGCACTGGCCCAGCAATGCTGCATAATTAGCGACCCTAACCAGCCGGCCCAAGAAGAATGAAAAGTCGTGTTAACTGAGTAGTTTAGCTACAATGAGTAGTCCGGTAGCGACCCCGGTTAAATAACCTTCCCGATGTGGTCTCAACGAACTGGGTATTCTTGGTAGGTGTGACGTGGGAGTTAGTATCTCTGGGGCCGGAGTTTTTTCGTTAGATAAAGCCGTGTAAGGGTCAGACTATAGGTCCCCATATTGGTGTTCGGTTAATGTCAGTGTGAGAACCGGATGAGACTCTTTCTGAATTTTTGGCTCACAGGGTTTTCTATCTTTTTGCGGTTAGAGATCGAACACACGTGACCCCAGCGGAAGTTCAGTGGTGTTGCATACTGCAACACATTTACCATAAAACTAACGCAAAAAGTTGATATCACATAGAATTTGGTATTTTCTACTTTTGTTGGATATACCACAGGAAACTTACTAAAAGCTAACGTCATTGCTAGTGGAGCTGTAGAAACTAACATGTGGACAACCCTGTAAGTGGGCAACCTGTGGGTCTCCAAAATTATTCTGTGAAAAAGGCTCACAACCTGTCTCGTTTCATGTGTACAGTTTGATGAGTGTAGATTCGGGGTAGAATGACCTTTGGTTCGAATAAATCGTGACTACTAATTCATCCGAATTTTTCGAAAATAAACGCTTCAGGTTTTTGTTATGTATAAAAATACAAGATAAGATGTTACGTGATTTATCAGCCAAAAGTGAACAGTCCATCTTTCTCTAGTCGACCACCGTAACGTGCCACCTTAAAACGTAGACTTTTCTCTCCGAAAACCAGTGTCCGCAATCAATCGAACTCGCTTGCAGCATCCATCGGATATATGATTAGAGGCGCATTACTTATTGTTATTATTCTCTCGAATTTAGCCCACATGTAACTTTTCCCGACCCAAAACCTACCCCGTTCCAGTCGTCGGTGAGACCTCAGCTACTGTTATTTTATCAAAATGAAATGCCCTCATTTTCTCAAATTGTCTCATTCAGCTTTCGGTGGAGTGACCATAAAACAGGGAAGACGCGTGATTAACGATCCAACCCTCGTCGTTCTCATTTTCCTCATTGTTATCCTCATCTATGAATCAGTCTGTTCCCATATTCTTTCTTATGGTACGCAAAACACAGACCGTTTTGTTTTATCGCACTGACGAAAACTCACCCCCTCACCCTTGCCATCGATTTACTTATGCCATTTTCTGCCCCGCGTCCGTTGAACTTGAGAAAATATCAGATGATTTACCCGGTTCCGTTGTTTGACTGCGTGATCGATAACTGTTCAGCTTTGCAGTTTTTTCTAGCTTAATCATGTTTACCTCAATAGTGCCGAATATCTGCACGGAATCTGTATTCCTTCTTGATTGGATTCGCTTCGCGCAACTCAACTAGCTCTACGCGGAAGCTACACTGTCTGATAAACGATTCAATCCCTTTGTTTCAACCTGCGATCAATAACCATTGAGGCTTTGCACTTTTATCTGTCCCACCGATGTCTATCACAATTTAGTTTCGATTAGGTTTTTGGTTTTTCAATTAGATTCCCGTTCGTCTTGCACATAACTCAATTAGCTCTACAGGAAATGAATGTACAGACAAGCATCAAAAGTTGGGAGTTCTTCAGTCACATCCCTCCGGAAGTCACGATGATTATCGATGGCATTGTTTCTTGGTGACATTTTTTTCAGTGACGCTTTATTAATGGTATAACCTTGCAGGGCGTCCAGGTGTCGAGCATAAACAGTGAGACACTAGAAACCTTTCGTGTACTGACGATTTTCGGATCTTGAGCGAACGTTTCCAGATTGCAGGTAGGCAACAAAGCTTTCATTTCAAAGATATGTCTGTCCAGTCGGCAGACCGAGTTATCTGGTGGCCAGAATTCACTCGTGTGGGCAGGCGCATATGTTACATCTAATGATCCCCACTAGTGGAGGAGGGGACTGCCCGAGTTAATTTTAGCGAAAGCAACAACCAGAATGTGGGTTCAGCTATTCCACCCACTGATGATCGATGTCACCTCGGCTGCAACGGGGCTTGCTACGTTTAGCAATCGGGAGCTGATGAAAACATTTGATGCGAGCCGCGATCTACACCACTACCCAAAACCATTAGGCTTTCGTTTTACTCGGCCAACTAACAGCCGTGTCCCACAAGGTTTGGGCGTTCCGGTTTCTCAGTATGCACGTGATATATTCATCAAAAAAGCTCGCAACTAACCAACCGGGGACTATTGACGAAATAAAACCTTTTTCGACAAATCAACTCTGTCAAACGGGAATCACGTGATTTTGGTTTTCTAGTACTTACTTTAATAGATGGCCAAAAAGGTGAAACTCAAATCAGTATAGATGTGAATTGTTGATCCTAGAAGTAATTTTTCCGTTGATTACAGAGCATTTATGGATGCCAGCAAGAAAGGTAAGATAAAGAAGCCGTTTGTGCTGTGGCCATTTTATTGCAAAAATATTTATTTTTGTTGATGAAGTAGTTTACCATGTGGTTTCAGCTCCTCATTCAGCATTGTACATCACGGATAAACTGCAAGGATAATTTCCATGGCTCCTTGGGAATCAGCATACATCATTTATCAAATCCCGAAACCAGAACGCGAACCCGGAATGCATGACTGTGAGTCATACAAGTTACCGACAGATCACCCCGGATGGGATCTCAAAAGTAGATTTTATGTCAGAACCCTGTGTTACTGACAAAATTTTTAATTTGCTTTCAGTTTACAGGACATAATTTCCGAAATGGGGAAAACTGTACAATAATTGAGAAACCGAGTGATAGACATACGTATTTTTCAATCACGCCTATCAATGTCATCACGTGTTACGTCAATGACCTTGTTGTAGATGTCACCATGGTGAGAAAGTCCATTCTTCTGTTCTCCCCATTCGAAGCTTGTGTTGAACTTTAGCAGAACCAATGTGCACATAATCACAAAGAATTGTTGCCACATCAGAAGAAATCGACAGGTTCAGACGTGGTAACCAGCCAGGTGACAAAGATGACCGGTTTTCTTGGGGTTCAAAATGTTCACTCAATACTTAAAGGTTGGAGATCTACATCAGCTAGTCATCACCGGATAGCTGTTATTGCTCATCTTATAGTTCAGCCTTTTAACCATCTAGATTTCCCATCATCCCAATATTATACATGATACACAATCTGCTTAGAATAGACACACTTCTGATTCTGATACGCAGCAGCACCACAGTTCATGCTTCTAACCAGGATTACATTGAAGATGGATCACTGACTCTGCCCGGCAAGCCTTTTTATCAGGATTGTATTCACTGCCTAAACTGAAGTTGGCAATAACTCACTGTTATTGTAATCCCTGGCAATTCCGAAGCCTCTGCATGCTGCGCTGTGCGATGAGCTATATAGTTTCGTGTCTTCAAAGGAGAGTAGCACACAATTAATCAGAGGTATTTGCTACCAGGTGATCAAACCAACCCAATACAGTTGGATCGCTCCAAGAGTGGTCAGTATGTCACCTACCTAGGGTGACACGTATCGAAACAAGTGTATTTCAATGAAAACTAGCGGTGTGAGTAGGAGGAGATTTGATTTGATTATCAAATGATTCATCATACAGTGAATAAGCTTAGCTCACCATT
Source organism: Fasciola hepatica (assembly GCA_948099385.1). NCBI lineage: Eukaryota > Metazoa > Platyhelminthes > Trematoda > Plagiorchiida > Fasciolidae > Fasciola > Fasciola hepatica. The sequence goes on from CANUEZ040000077.1 coordinate 173,284, forward strand.
GAAAGCCACGGAAGAGCTGAACGGCTCTTTAATCAGAGTTGTTAGGACACACCATCGGTAGTGATCATCCGTCAAGCCCGACTTGGACTCGAACCCGGGGGTGAACGATTGTGGATTGCCCTTCTAACCACCAGACTATCAACTAAATGATATAGCGCCCTTCCGTCACTGACATTTCGAAGTCACTAACCAATTGCCCCCACAACAGCTGATCCCTAAGACGGACGACTACGTGTAGCGTGAGCCCAACCGTGATACAAACTAGCAATTCTGGTTCTTTCATTCTTGGCTGGGCACCTTTCTAGTCTGGAATTCTTTCTCCACTGATCACGTTCTGAAGTGGCTTAAGCCAAAGCAATAACCTGCTGTTATGAATCTTGGTTTCGGTACTCCGGAATTTCAAGGAACGGCCCCGGGCACTGAGCCATTGCTTGTGACTCCTATCGCTCCAGCCCGCAATAACTGATCAAGAGATGTCAAAAAAGCACTCCAAAACGATAGTATATTTGCATAGATTTGCAAGACGATATTCAAAGCGGAAATGGAATGTTATAGAACTCTGGCTTCCATTTGGGCTAAATTCCTGAACAGCTGACTGTACACCGAACAGTTTGAATAATGGATTACTGGCCCGATTTCTCCTGCACTGCAGACAACTGTTCAGTAGGCCAACGGTTTTTAGCACTAAGCGGCTTGATGGCACTTCGATTGTTCCCTAGATAACCCGGCCTGGCAAGCTGAAGCTGATCTGCGATTTTTTTCGTGGAAGGTTCGTTTTATACCTTCCTGACAACTGCTCAACCGGCTTACGCATTTTCGCAGAACAACGACAGATGACAAGCAGTACAGGGATTTTTACTGAACCACTCGTCATGATTATTTTTCATATGAGACAGATTTCCAGTTCACTATTTCCTTCCCGTTATTTCGATAACCTGTACGTGGGAAATGTCAAAAACTATACGCATGCGACGAGATCAGTGGCAGTTGGTCAATGAAATACTAGATTTGTCTCATGGGCTAACTGCTGCACTTCGTGAAATTGATTTTTTGGATTATCTTACTGACCATTTTTAAGATGCACTTATACAACAAAGTAAACAAAATAAGAATTCCTAACTTTTATCCATGCCAAGCAACAGGGCTTTGGAGTCCGAACCTATGTACGACAAGCTCACTGAACGTTATCACCAACATAGTGTATTGTATCAATGATATGATGGGGCTAATGGTGATCCAGTGATGACCCCACCAATCAACATTGGTAGTAGAACGAGCTGCTCTGTCACCCGCGGGTGGCCACGCTTAACTTATTGGAACCTGGTGTTGATTACCGCCACAAGTCTCGGTGTCAAGACTGCCGATCTTCTCTCGTCGTACAGTGTATGCTCGAGTCATGCCCCCTCAGTGAACTCATTCCCGTGCATGAAGTAAAACACAATCATGAATGAGGTAGATATTTCCGGAACAATCAATCAGGAAAATAGTATGGACACAAAGTGAGTTCGAGCGGGATCCTCAACGTGGCGAGCCGGCTCCACGGAAACTTTCGTAGTTTGACAGACACGTGCACCGGGATTCCGCGAATTTTCAAAGGTGGGTCCTACAATAATATTCCACGCTGACTTAGGCTATTAGAAATTATCTGCGAGTAGACGTCTCCTCTGCTCTCATTGACAACGAGTGCCACGAATAATGCGGGATTGTGTTAAATAACCTGATCGACTGTTTACTACACAAACAAACAAGTCTCTGTGGTTTTACAGCTTATGGTATTTATTGTCGTGTTTCGTTGTACCCCGTTCGAGTATGCCTAGCCTGATTTACTGCGTTATGATTCGGGCTTTCAGCTGCTGGTTAGCTTGACATTTCAGCATGAATTCATCTTTCGCAAGATTCATCATGCTCTTGTTAGTGTGATTGTCAGGGCTGACGAAGCATAAACTTTGGCCGATGGTGTTTGAGTGTTACAGTCCTCCGAATGTCAGGTTGGTGTACAAGATTTGAACCTCAGCGGCACAAGTCAACTATGGGAGAAAAAAGCACTCTTCAATAACCCGGCTTGTTGTCTTCTCAGACCTCTTGGGCCCTCATGTTTCTCCACTCTTCCTTTCAGGGCAGTAACTGACTGTTTGGCTGACAGTGCATTTGGTTGTTTTATTTACTGGCACATCCTTTCTTCGGCCTGTTTATTTGTCTTTCTTTGCATATTATTAAGCACACTTTTATCTCTCACGGGGTTTCCACCTTCCTTTTACATTGTTGTGTTTGGTCGATACAAGCTATTCACGGTGGCTGTCTCGCCGATAAAATCTGCCAGAAGCGTGTCACAGCCACATTCTAGGTCATCATCCCATTCCAAGAGATTTCTTTCCACCATTTTCGTAAAATCTTGATAAGAATTTCAAATGAGATGGTTACTGCTGATTTACCGGTTTTCAGAGCTATTACGTTACTGGAATGATTGTGTTCTTTAGGTTTGTGTGTTGACTGAAATGAAATCAATTCATCGTGCCAGACAACACCAACGAAGAAATAATACTGGGCAATGGTTTCGTAGAACCGTAAAATCACTTGTTCGAGGTCACTGAGCAACAAATGTCATGGGCACGATCGAGATAGCTGCACCAAGTTCAGGCAGGCAATTTGAGTCAAATAGGGAACCTCTCGGATAGCAAAAGACAGAGCTTTATCTGGTGTAGTAGAGTCTGCTAAAGTTGCACTGAAAGGAACCCACCCTCCACAGAGAGGGAGAGAAGATTAAATACGGGACAAGAAAGCAGTTCAGTTAAATCATCCGGGTTTTCACAGGCGACGGCCGTGGTTTTGTGCTTGTACTGCAACAGTTTCTTATCGGTGTAAACAAATGGATCGATTGATCGTAACTAAAAATTTGATACGTAATTACCGATTCTCGAAAACTGATTTAAGCTGAAATCCCCATATCCAACAGCTAAGGTATAGGACTCAAGAAATTACCACTCCCTGCGATCCTTAAAAAGAAAAAGAAAACAATCGAAAGATTGGTGCAAGAGGTGGCTATGTAACCGGAGAAGTGGGCACACGGTGAATTACGAAGAGAAAAGGCAACAAAACGGCCTCAATACTCTTTTCACTTTCTATTTTACTTATTATAAAACAGCTTACAACATTTCAGGAGGGGAGCCTCGACCAATAAAGGTTGCCCAATAGGAAGGTGACCAGCTGTGGCGGGAGTCAAACCCTCTGGTGGTTACTGCTCAAAGTTTACAATGATGGCCGTTTGACCACAGACGATAGACAAACATCGAAATACAAATGAAATCCAACAATAGCAGAAAAATGTTTGTTTCATCAGGAATACGTGATTGGTGCTTTCGAATGACCTTACCACCAGAAGTTGCGCACCTCCGGTCCTAAACTGTAATCCTTCACCGCTGAGATCCGCAGACGCTGTTTTGTGCCCGAAGAACTCCGTCCAAATAGTATGCTGGTTCGAACCCACATTATTTTCACTGATTCAGACAAAATCTCCAATCTACCTATCCTACAGGATATCTCTCATTTTATTCACTGGTTACTCTCTCACACTGGCCGGACGATGCGGTTGTTCAGGTAAATGTGACTATTCATATTCAGCGTCACCTTGGTATCAGGAAAATCATTCTAAGAAATAACCCTTGACAATGGACGACTAGACAAGTTCTAAAACTTCACGGCTGAAATCTGCACCGATCGAGCAATTAGCTATCATGGGACAGAATAGTTACTTGTGTTGTTTTGCTCAATGCTTCTAGTATTGTTTTGACATTATTGTGGGGTTTTCCTTCGGGCAGCGGCTCGGGAGGAGCATAATAAATGAATTGGAATTCGTCTCCTTTGGAGAAGAGTATCTTTTCTAATCCAGTCACAAATGATCGTTTGATTCGTTGTAGGACTTTAATAGGGCTTTCACGCTGAATTATTCCGGCATACCACGGTCGATTAGTAGTAGAAGTAGTAGAAGTAGTAGTAGTAGTAGTAGTAGTAGTAGTAATAGTAGTAGTAGTAGTAGTAGTAGTAGTAGTATTAGTAGTAGTATTAGTAGTAGTAGTAGTATTAGTAGTAGTAATAGTAGTAGTAGTAGTAGTAGTAGCAGTAGTGGTAATAGTGGTAGTAGTAGTAGTAGTGGTAGCATTAGTAGTAGTAGCACTAAATTAGAGCTAGCTTTCCGCTCCAGTTGTGTCTAAAGTCCTGAATTCTAGCGACGGTGTTGGATTTTAGCGCGAATACAATCGAATAGGTAATCGTTGATATATATATATATATATATATATATATATATATATACTATAAATGTGAGCGCTTGCACATGCAGCCTCGTTGTTCGTTGGGTTAGCAGTGACTCAGATACGAAAACTATGAGAAATCACAGTTGTGATTCATTTGTGGGCTCTTCAATGAAGAGTACCTATTCACACTCCAGACGATTCAAATTAGATTCTAGTGAACATATAAGATCGGAGTGTACAAGTATGAGGACCAGTGGGCAGAGGAGTACCGGGTACGCATACCTGATGAGCGGCAACAACCGCGAAACCGGTCGTGTGCTTCCGGGGAAATTTTGTCCACACATACTACTTACTATCAATATATATATATATATATATATATATATATATATATATATATATACTTATATTCGAAGGGCATTGTTTTGTGTGCTTTCAACCAGTAGAAAACCAAGTATAAGGCTAATTTTGACCTATTCTCAACAGTTTTCTTTCAACTTAAGAGAACAGAGACATTTTACTTTGAGCCACGAATAACATACCAATTTGATATTTTCACCTTTCTCTGGCACCACAGATGACGATTCATTATTCTAGTTCTTCATTTTCCCCTCAGACTCATAATGCGATTTGGTCAATTATTTTAACAACTGTATTATCGGGAGAGGTTTAATTCTCCCAAGAAAATAAACCAGCTAGTTTTTAATTCTTAGCCTCTTGCTTTAACCTGGGACACACTTTTCTTTTGGCTTGTGGATGAAATGTGCGAAAAATCATTCCCATCATAGTATCGCGGTTTTGACAGAACTAGCATCTCAGTTCTACAGTTGGAATTTGCACATCACATGGTTTGGATAATGAGCACCAAGGTTACCTCAACATCCGCTTACGTAAATACATTTGCGAATGATAGAACGTTTGTATCAAGTCAGGTGTCTGTTAAGTAATTATTCTTCCACCTGATGATATTACCAAAGTAAGCCGCTAAGTGTGGCCAGGAGGGGTTGTTAGTGGACTTTCACATGACAGAAAATAACTCGAATGGTCAGACTCCACTTGCCTAGTTCATACGAGGAGCTAGGTAGACGTGGGATGAAGGCTGGTGAGTCAACCTGAACGGGTGTATTGCTGGTTCAAGGTTACTCACTTGTCTTCACTTCTGTATGTTCTAATATAAACTGGTCAAAGAATTTTAGACTTCTGCTATCATATGGTATTCCCATATGAATATGGTTTGAAAAGAAAATGTCCAACAACATATTCTCGTTTATAATCTCTGACGTCTGACACGGATTTTTCTCCCCGTGGTAAAAGAGCACACCTCTGCGGTAATGTCTCACATTTTTCAGATGACAAGCCCGTCCTTTGTTCCATTCTTCTTACTGCCGTCCTTTGTGTGTGACTAACTGTCATGACGGGAAAAAACATGGTGAGTTTCTTGTATACCACAACGGGTTCTAGGGATTCTGATTATGAGTCTGACCGTAAATTCTCGATTCGAACAGGTGCTAAAATGTGCGTTCTCAAAATATTCGAGCTGACTACGAATCCACCAGGAATAACAAAATCTAGAAAAAATGCGAAGTCACACCAAGCATGGCCTGGTTCAGTGATAATACACGTTGTGTGTCAAAATGGAACCAGTGATCTTCCACTCAGCAAACGGTTTTTCTTCTATGTGAGCTATCACTAGGATAGATGTTCTGCATGTGAAAATCACAGCCAGAGCGACAGTGATTTTGATACCTCAAACAATGAATTATCCTAACCCATTCGAGTGATCATATCACCTAATGAGCAGTAGCGTTTTTGTTTTCTTGGCTGGACATAATGGTCATTATTCTGAAGCGAAACAAAATGTGTTATTTCTTGATCCAACTGAATCCATTCTATTTAACCTTAAGGATGGGAAATGTCAGAAATCCTTCCTTGGGTTTTCAACCAGTTCTGTACCAATACCATAACTGGTTTTACTTGAGGTAACTTACTTCTTAAATCCATCGTTTCCGTTCATTCACGTGACAAGAATTGCGAAAGAGAATCCCACGACCCGTGGCTTGTTGTCTGTCTTTCCTTTCTAAATTTTCTTGTAACGTGAATTCTCGGGTCTATTTAGAATTTAAGTCAGTGAAATCCTAATCATGTCATTGATGATAGGGATTTTTGTCATTTACTTGTTATATTTTAAACCCAAAAAACACTGATCAATATAAAGCGGGCTTGTCGACTCTGACAACAACACAGGAATTAACTCGCCCTCCTTTCTTGGATAAGGAAGTTGTCTGGCTTAGAATTCGATCTCTGTCTTTGTGTTCGCGACGGTTGAATGTCATATTCTATTGAGAACCATTTAAAATCAGACCGGAGACCATAATGTATAAAGTCTGAGAGTGACAATTCCTGTCACAGATAAAACTCAATGAAAATTTACTCCATACAGTGCCCAGTGATCTACATAAAGTAACTGCACTTCTTTATCAGATATCTTTACTGGAGAGCTGAATGTTTATGCATAGTGAGTAGTCGCTTTTAGCCGAGCGTGAAAAAACCTAGATAAAGAATTTCTCGTCTCAAAGCTGTGAGGGAATGCGCCGAGCTCATTGCTAATAGAGGGCCGGGTTCAATGAAGCAGACAGCACGTGACCAGCTGACCAGAATCTCCCGCAAGATCAAAGCAATTCAGGTGATCAATGGATCAGTCAGCGGTTAACATTCGACCAGAGCCAAATCAACCAATCAGGACGCAGTCAGATTAACCAGCCAGATGGGCCGTTTAGGTCTGTTAGTAGACCAATGAGCTTTTATGCACAGTTTTATTTACGACCAGCGCATATCTTATATAAACAATGTATTCTGTACCAATAAAACGGAAATGATTCTGAGGCAGAACTGAGTTCTCACTAGAGCCGGTGGGACGAAACAAAACATGATGTCAGAGAAGCTCGAAGAACCCCGCGGCAGTTTGGGATGAACACCTCAAAAAAATTCGCCAATATTCTCTCCCGATCCACTGAATATGCAGAGCCAAAATCGCCTGGCAGACGAAAGTAGACTGTGGAAACAACAATATCAAGATTTTGCAGTAACTCACGCATCTGGATTCCGAGTCAAAGAGTGTCAGAGGGCAGTGCTGCGCCACTGCCTCGGAGATGAAGCTCACCAGGTTCTCAGCACCTTCTCGTTCGATGACGACGAAAACCAGGAGAATCCCACGACAGTAATGCGAAAGATGGATGAATATTATCTGAGTCTTTCAAAAGAAATATTCGAACGTTTCCAGTTCTTTCGAAGAGAAAGCCGTGAACAGGAAACTATCGATGATGTTATTGAACTGAAGACGCTTGCCAAACCGTGCAATTTTTGCAGCTGCACGAAGGATAGTTTAATAGGAGACATGCTATTGAGCGGAGTCCGAAATGATGCAACCACAAAAAAAATTTTGCTAAAGAGCCAACTGGATTTGAAAACTTGCATTGATATTTGTAAGAGCGAAGGAAGCACGACTAATCAGATGAGACATCCCACAGAACACTCCGCAACGGCCGAGTTGAATGCAGTGACGGGAGTCACGCGAGTCACGTGCACGTTTTGTGGTCACAGGCGTGACCAACGAAAAGAGCACTGTCCAGCTTGGGGGAAGACCTGTTCTAATTGCGGAAAGCTGAACCACTTCTCTCGAAAGTGTCGTTCATTCCCTACGTTAGAGTGATAATCCACGAAACAGTGGAAAGCCCTCAGCAAGCACAACGTAAACTTGGATTCACTGGTTCCGAAAGAAAACCTCATCTGATAGACTTGTTCTGAGTTTTAATTTTGGTTACAATTGTGTATTTTCACTCATTTTGGCCGTCAATTTGAGTTTTTTCAGTTAACTCTTCTACTCATCATTCTCATTACGATAATCCAATCGTCTCGGTAGACAAACTGATCTGAAGCTCCAATTCTGGGCCATATAAGTGCATGAAGTGGTTTTATTCGTTCTTCGGAAGGGTTTGTTGTGTTGCATGTTGCATGTTGCTTTCGAAGTAGGTCGGTCTTCTTTTTTCTTTTTCTTGAGCCAATGAATTATCGGTCCGTGGTGCGCTTGGCCCAATAGGCATCTCTTTCCTCTACCACACTGAGTTCTATTACGGTACCATCCATAGTGTGTTGCACGTACGACGGGATGCACGGTTCTGTCACGGGAGCTGGAGCATATACGTAGAATGTTTTGGTGCTCAGAGAGATGAAAATATTTTGGAGACTAAAATCGATAAACTTTGAAGAGGCTACGATTTAACAAACCAATAACTGAACTGGTTTGCCTCCGACCCCACAAACTAGAAGTCTCATTCAAGCAAACCTTGGGTTTTATTACAACTAGTTGCGAAAACCCTACCCATCAAAATTTGATCAACTCAGTGACCAACAAAGTGAATCACTGGACAGAAGCAAATGGCCAGACCGTATCCCAAAGTGACTAGAATTTTTCGCGAACGATTTGACTATTAGGGATTTCATCAGAACAGAGAGAAGACATAAGTCGCGAAACTTTCCAACTCAATATAAACTGACAGTTCCCAGATATTGACAAGGAAAATGTAGTTGTGTTATTCCATGTAGTCCATTTCGGTCTTTCACGTACTTGGCCTAGCCTGTCTGACAATTTGTTCTGTTCATCAGTCTGTCAGAAGAATTCAACAAAATGAAGCCAACAAAACTGTTGCCTCATCTAGTCGAATAAAAGTGTTTTGTCTCGAACGAAAAAGAGAATGGGTAAGATAACTAGCTTATTGCTTAAGAAGCCCGCTCACAGCTTCGACGCCAACTGAGCTAGTCAAAAACAGTCGACACTATGCAAAACATACGAACGATAAGTTGTCTACAGCAAGAGACTGAAGAGTCGATACTTGTTCCTCGTATGTGTCTAAGCCCTAACTGATGTCAAAGACGATTTCTACTGTGATTTGTCTAAACAGTTTCATATCATGAGCAGTACGGTCATAATGTTTGTTGCCAGCAATTTCAGTTTTCAAATTAGAAGCCTAAAAGAAACGGAGAGGAAGCCGGTTTGGCATTCCAGCATTAGTCGACTTATCCATCTATGTTCTGATCACGAACTAGTACTCATGGCTACAAGTTTCTCACAAACATTGAAGCACCAACTAACCCAGTATCCTCCTGAGCCTTCACAACGTTGGACTCATGTCGACTATGTTGATGTCAGTTACCTCTGACGTGGATCAACACATTACTGTTATTCATCCTGGTCCACGTGGATAGAGACTGTTCAGGATGTTATTCAAGCGTGTTTCAGCCTCGTCGGTGGAAAAACCAACCCCAGAATCAACCATCCCCCACGGCTTCTATTAAAGGATAACTATCCGTCTGTTTTCAAAACCGGACTACCCACCAGGTTATCACTTCAGTCAAATGCCCAGGATCCAGATGGGCGAAGGATAGAGATCAAGGAGACTATTTTAGGTGGCTAATGCTGCCCAAGGCCAACAGTCAGACACACGCAAAAACTTCCTTGGTCTAACTGTCGGATGCCTGCAGATCAATATTTCCGGATTCCGGATACGGTGATGCCTCAGATATCGACTGATTCAGAGCACAAGAATCGACTATGAGCACTGATGGATTGCAGAGTGCCAAGAGGTAGGAAAAGCTGTGACGATCTGCAACAGCCTCAACCAGTTCCGGATAGTTATAAATATCGGTCCACAAAAGTCAGGCTTTACAGAACTGATAAAAAAGACCAGTAGCTTGCTGATCCAGTCTCAGGATGGACGTCTAGATTGTTCGGGGAGCACTTTGAGATGCAATTTAACTGGTCTTTATCCATAACAGGTGTAATCAGTAGCAAAATGGTTAGAGCTTTGGATGTAAATGTCAATCCTCCGTCCAAAGCGAACGTTTTCCGTAGGGTAAGCCGCCTTAAATGACCGAAATGCATGGGTTGCCTCCATCTATTTTTAAAGATAGCGGCTCAGCATTGACATTACAGCTAGTGAAATATCTCGGTTTGTTACGCGATAAGGAACTAATTCCTAAGGGTTGATGGGAATCGGTGATCGTACCGATTTATAAGAAGGGCCACAGATCTCCACTGAAAGCCACAAAGGAACAAGTCTGGCTGGCATCACATATAAACTGCTCGCTGGTATTATTTCCCACCGCCTATCTAATGCTCGTGAACAGTGCCCGGGAGCTATTCAAGCTGTGTTTAGACATGGTCAACGCTTGGTTGATCATACCTTCACTTTTCGGCAAGTTTTGAAACATAAGTGCACCTATGGTAGGCCCTACCCTTGACGTGAAAGCGGATCTCCACTCAGTCCACCGCACAGTTCTCAGACGTTGTCCCTTGTTGAGGAGTGTACCAGAGAAATCAGTTTTTATCATAAAATAGCTATACACGAACAGCCGAAACGGAATTCGACCTTGCCGTGATCTTTCACTCGAGTTTACCATGAATAGAGGTGTGTGCCAGGGTTGCCTCTCTCTTTCTTTGTTTACATCCGTGATCAATATGTCTCCACGGGTTGCACTTTTATCATGGGCGGATAGTGGTTTTGAACCCTATCCTGCAAAAATATGTTGAGCCTTGAAGATGCCGACAATGTCTTTCTTCTGAATGAAGATCCATATAGGTTGCAAACTTTTCTGGACATTCTGAACAACTGCACAGCAATGTTCGGTATGCTTTTCTACTCTCAAAGAGCAAGATACAGTTGCAGGATTGGGTTGGTCTAGCACCAAAGGTTTCGGTTTCTAGGGTGACTTTGGGCCTAGTAGACAAGTTCTGTTACGTAGATAGCTGCTTTACAACAGCAGGTCGTATATCGGATCATGTGTCTTTGCGTATACAGAAGGTTCGTTTGACTTTTGCCAACCTGAAGCGTCTGGGAAGTCGACGTGATATCCATTCATCTATCAAAGGTCGAGTATGGGCCTTAGTAGTCAGTCTAATTCTTCTGTATGGTCCAGAAACTTGCCCTTCGTGGGTGGAGTGTACAAGAAGATTGTCGGTATTCGAACACCGATGTCTTCGTAGCGTGACTCAAATATGGATGGAACACCGTATCAGCAGGGATGAGGTTACACAACAATTTTAGGTATACGAACCAGATCTTTAAATGATATATCAAATGCCACCAGGCTAAGCTGGTTGGAACATGTTTTGTGCATACCGGCTGATAGAATCCTTCCGCAAGCATTGTTCTCCGAGGAAGGTAGGGGATGGAAGACTAGTAAGGTTGGTTAATCCGTGGAGTAGAAAAAAGACATTAAAAGTCTAATAAAAGGAATTGACCAAATAAGTCACGTGAGATTTCCTGGATATGGTGCAACAGACCCCCCATTCAATATTCAGATACATTAGAGGATACGGCTAGGTGACACCGTAAGAGGCGCTCTTGTATTCATAAACTTTCTTCGTCGGTTTGATGGCACCACCTGTGGTATGCTTCTTGGTGTTTTCATGTTCTGTTTTGATCATTTCCGACTGGTACTCCGCTGAAAAACAAATAGCAAAACCAATGCACCCAAAGCATGGCAGATGGCTGTTTTGAATAAACTGAAATGAACCGAGATGACCGGATATGGCAAAAGGGCTGAAACGATTTGGTGGAATGCTGACGGGATGAAATGAGTGTGAGTCAAGTGAACAATCAATCAAAGCAAAGAAAATTATACGACAAGAAAAGTTTTTCGTGTCTGATTTGAGGAAACCACCAACATATGCGGAAAATGTTTGTGAAAAGTTGATAAGAATTAGGTCGTCTGATTTGCATTTAGTGAAAACATTCTACCGGTCGCAATAGGAGGAAGACAGTGAATTGTCAACTGAATGTGAAGTTTCTGTTTTCCTCCTCCATTCCGTCTCCATGTTGAATAACTCGCGTTTATGGAAGAAGAATGGAGTTCTTGTGAATAGCATTTCGTTTGCATACGACTGCGGGGATTACTTCAGGAAGGGCGTGCATTATAGGTTGGCAAAAGAACATTTATCCGATTACATATGGCTCACATTACCTGGGTTAATTTTGTTAAGGATAGTTTAGGAGCCAATTAATGTTAACTTATATTTAATTGTTAGAATCAAAGAAAAAGACGGTTAAAATGGACTGATGAGACTGTTCCTTAAACAAAGAGCAAACAAAAGATCAAATGCAGTTCATCGCGCACACCAATCCTAAAAATATCGACTGATTCCCCACTGTGAAAGTATAAACATAGTAGAAGAATTATACACAATTCACCGTCTCTAATGCAACGGACGATGACATTCCCCAGAATCATGAGTACAGAAGGAAGATTGATATTGTGAGGCGCAAACTTTTCCGCCGTATACTGAGTTAGCGTGGCTGTGGAGTAGCCTTCACTGAAGATTCGTACAAATTGTTCCTTGGAGAGAGAATGGGCGGTTGTAATAATCACATGATAAACAGCAAAGCTCATCTTCCTTCAGTTCTGAATAACTGGACAAACAGGGGCCAATTGCCTTATATTTCCTGATGTGCGAGTATTTACACGCGAAATCCGTCAACCGTAGCGAGTGATCTTACAGATTTCTCGCGAAATAAGGCGTTGCGTTTATCAGTAGTCAAAAGTGAACTTATAAAGGGACGCATTATAGTTCATAATATTTTTGGATGATAATTTGTCTACTGTTGCACTGAATAGTAGTTGATCGATGAAACGAAAACAAAGAAGATGCCAGTTTGTTAATTCAGCAATGTGGAAATCGCTACATGCGGCTACGCTGACGCTTATGCAGTTTTATGGATGTTTTTACCAGAAAAGAAACACAACATTTCCAAATAGTTTTCCTTCCCCTAGGCACTACACGCATTTCCCAAGCTGTTCCAGGTAATGGTAAAAACGAACAGAACACGAGCATTTGTCTTCCACGCTGGTTTTGGAGAAAACGAGTTGCAGTAAAAAGAATGAAAACTGCACCGTAGAATAAGCCAAATATGTGAAATCGGGAATAAACAATAACTTGACGGTTGAGATTATTTACCTCGGGTACGAGTTCCACTCCCAACTTGGTGGAGGCATAACGTAGCTGATGATTCCCAATATTTCAAATGTAGTCGATGGTCGATAAATGCTTCCTAGATTATTTTTCGATGGTTAACTGAGTGCTCACACTGCATGATGAATTGTTTAACCGCTAATTAATTAAATATGCTGTTGTATCGATTTTTTCAGGTTCATTACGAGGTTGCCGATGACGATTCCCTTTCGCCGACAAACAAGAGTGAGACAAACATCCAATATACCAAGACAGTAACTGATATTCATAATGTCAGAAATCAACGGCGTTGACTAGAAATTTACACAGATCATGGTTTCACTAATCTGAAAAATGCTTCCGAATCTCCGACGTAGTGGTTTGTTGTCGGGGCGCAATTAAGATAAACATTTGATAATATTATTATTTCATGTCCGAATTAGTTCATACAGAAAAATCTTGGATATATCATTGCTCTATATTTGGGGAATGATCACAATCCAAGCTTTCATGGACGAGGTGGTTTAGTTTCCAGACGGAAGAAATGACGGAATTTTAGTTGTCCTATCAAATAAACAGAAAGGCTATTCTATTCCGTTTTTAGTTCACTGACCGCGGCATTTCATTGGGTACTTTTGCACACTTCAGTTTGCAACAGCCGAGTTCTTGAGCGAAATGAGAATATTTCGCATTATTTCCAAGCTCATTTGCAAACAAAAACGTTTTTCTTTCATCCAAGGTCCTAGTGACTAGTTATGAAGGACGATTTGCATGTATGTGAAAAAAACAGGAAACTGTAAAACTGAGATTCATGATGAACGCACTCACAATAATCTACTTTGTTTCCATTTTCTTTGAAAGCAAAACACGTTCAGTCGAATCGACTCTGGCTTCTTCGTCGCAAAACTGAAAACAGAAACATTCAAACGGTCGCATTTGTACGCCCTGTATGTTTGGGTTTTCGAAAGTAACTCTTCTGATTTGCACACTGCGATTCATCCATGTCAGGACTCCTGATCGCTGAATACCACCAGGCCTCACAGCTGGGGCTCGACCCCGCGGTAGTCAATTTTGACTCGGATATCAAACCATCAGGCTATCTAGACCGACTCTTGAAGGTTTGTTGAACACATACACACTGCCCGATGATTCGTAGTATGTAGTATACAATATCCTGTTACTGATACTCATTTGTTTGGACTTCCAGCTGATCTGTTTTTCACCTCAATTCAGTTGTCAGAAATGACCAAATATTCAGACATAAAGGAGGCAATGTTCTTCAATAAGTAGTTTCTTTCATATCTACTCGGATTGAATTACAACTGAAATAAGTTCAAGATTGAAAGCTAGACGGTTTTAATCTGTGGAGTAGATTTGGGGAATAATAGCATGCTCCAAAGCAGGATAGCACTTGTTGATCAATACTTTTTTAGGTCCATGCTATTCACGTTGTGATGCAATTCAACCTCCGCTGTCTGCGTCAAGCATATGGCACTGACTGCAAATTTTGATAAAATAAAAGTCAGCAAACAATGAATTAGGTAAATTGATCAGACACAGCAAAGTGAGCGAATGAAAACGGCTCATGGAGAGACTTTCTTTTTCTCTTATTGGTCATAAATAAAAGCATGTTTTAATCAATAAACAGATTAAAATCTACCCCGGAAAGGACAATTTAACCAGAAATTTTTCATACTGTTGGGTTGAGCCAACTAAACATTTAGTCTGTAGCATCTGATCACCAAGCGGTAAGTGAATGTGAACAGTCTACAGACCTATTCACAACTCAGCGCTGAAGTTATATAGAAGAAAATAAGCTGTCTTATGGATAGTCGAGTACATTTTGATAATCGTTGTACTAAATGAATGAGCAAATTCCTAATGAAAACTGGCCTCCCCATTCATCTTTGGAAAAAGTTTCCTACATATCCAAATCATGTAATGCCTCGTGAATTTCATTTTCCATCGATCGCGCGGTTTCACGGTAAACCGATATTCTAAGTTGAAATGTGATCGACAAACCCATGGGCATGATTTGGTACTGTTTGCACGTTAGATACGGGATTAGTTCGCCTGAACATACGCTATCGCTCATAGTCATCTCCAACGTCAGTAAGAGGTCACAATAGACGATAGGAACTTTTGAAAGAGGAAGGGAGATAATTTTCTGGTTTAAGCAGGTTTTAGTTGCTGTTAATCGGCTAAAGCAGAAATATTTAAAAGTGCAGTAATAATCTAAATGAAATCACGAAGCGCAGCACTTTTGTTTGCTTCACAAAATCATGTCAAGCAGATTCTCGCACCATTTTGTTGGTACGTCACGTGAGTACCATCCCTGAGGCCTAAAGCACTATGCATGGTCAGGTGCAGTGACCATGGCTTATATACTTTTATCTCATTCCATAGACTGCTCACTTTTATGTCTTTCAAACCCTGGTCCCTTCAGAAAACACAAAATACTGAAGTTCATTTAGGAGCATTACAGACACGTGCCCCCAAAAGGCGTAGCTCAGTAAAGGTCATCCTTTCATCTGTGTTCGCTTCACTGGTGTACTCAATACTCTGAGCCAAACCATATCGTTGCCAATCTGCTACTCCAACAAAATAATGACATCATTTCGTTGAAGTTGACTACAACTACACACGGACAAACTTCATATCATCAAGTAGCAAGGAAAAACTGAGTGACAAAGACGATTTGAACCATTAAATCCTAAAATCACCAACACCCGTGATAAGATCAGAATTTCATTCTTTCAAAAATCATTCGAACGAATGATTTGGGGTTTAAAAACGTGATCGGCTATGTGAGGGTGTTGGGTGACGCATCGATAGACGGCGTAGTTTCGATAGCAGACAGCAAGCCATTCTCTACCCGAAATCGATGGCAAATCTCAGGTCAGCCAAGCGGGTCGATGATCCAATCAGTTTATGACGGAATGAAACGAAAATCAACCAGTTGGCGGCTGACAGTTGTTTTAACCGACCGGGACAAAATCAGCCAGCCGGGGACGTAACGCCAACAGCAGTCAGAAGATCCGGTTAAGGGAAGCGTTCTTAACCAATGCTTTTTGTACCATGGTTTCTAATGCGGTCACCTACTATCCTATATAAACTAGTTGTATTTTGTATAATGAAACTAGATGGTTGGACAGCGGAAAGGTCTTCTCACCGGAGCTAGTGAGACTGTACAAGGCGAGTGGTGTCTATGTATACGGCAAAACACTGGGCAGTTTTTGTAAGCTGATGGAATCGCTGCTGTACCGTGTTCTGACAGTGCATTTTCAGGCAACGGAAGTTGCGAAATTGAAGCCACCGATGAAAGCAGAGAACGCTTCCTGTCGCGAATTTATCGTGCAGCTAAATCAACAGACCATCAACTGCAATTACGGGGATCGTTTGGAGGAGTTATATATTGTGACCGGCTTATTACGGGAATCAACAACGTCACCTTGTGGCGGTGGTTTGTGGAACAAGTGGGCTTTAATTTTCCAGACATCCGTGGAACTTGTTATCAATGCGATGGCATGCATGCAGCCATCACAGCAAAGAATGCCCAAGTCAGAACGATGTCATAATTGTCAAGTCCAGGTAGACCAATCAAACGAACCAGATACAACAGTCTCCCAAAGCTGCCAACCCACGTATTTCATGCGACGATTTCCATTCACGTTCCACGTGTCGGTTCTGCCAAGCTGTTTGCCATGCACGTATGGAAAATAGCCATATACGAAAGGTATGTTGAAGGTTCAAGTGCAACATGTTGGAGATGACCGAAACACATTTAACCAAATAAACCAACCCGATGCACGCACTGAAGACAGCAGGCCGGCACAATCAGTTTCCATCCAAACCGGTAGCATTCAAGTTTGAAGTTCAACACGAGTTTTATTGTTGAAACAATGAGCTGTGGGTCCATTATCGTGGAGAATGTGTTGAACCTGATTTGCCCCCTTGCAACCATAAAGCCAACCGAAAAACGCATTCATGAGATGAACAGTCATCTTATGTTATTTTCACAACGCAGACATCGGTCGTAGATTGCAGTCCATTTCCTGATATCGGTCGACATCGCATTCATTTTAAGATTGAATCCATTGCAGGCTATGAACCTTTCGGTTTCATTTAACGCAGCTACAGTCACTCCTGCGGATCACACTGCTTTTCAGAAACCGGGGACACAAAGCTCCAGTAGCAGTGACAACGTAGCGGTAAAGCCGATGAGGTTGGAAGTTGATCGTGACTTGTTGGTCCTCAAATAAACAGTGCAATCTTATGATCAATGAGAGGGAGTTCTCAAAACGTTCAGTAAAAGGGAATGGATTGGGGTAAATAAGCAATCCGATTTGTCTTCTCGAAAAGAGCAATGGGCAAACACCACTTATGTGAGGACTACCGATTGGCTTTGAATTCACGAGTACGGCGATGAATGGTGACTACTATGGAACCGGAATATTTTCTGAAATTCATATTTGGCAGTACATATGTTTCGAAGATTGATTTACCTAACGCGCACCTGTAAATTCCTCTACTTTCAGAATCCAGACCACTCATCACCATCAACCCTTATGGAGGGTTACGTGAGAACCATAATTAATAATCATATTCTAAGAGTGATTCTGAAAAAATCAACTTGCAAAACAACTGTAGTCATTGCTGTGTACTGATCTCTGACTAGATTCGTGTGTCCGGATTAGTGACACGATGGCCAGTCAGATGAAGAAAACCAGACACGGTAAGGTAAGATCATTTAGTATGTTGGGGAAAAATAACATCAATACCTGCTCAATTGTGGGATTTCCAATAAGTTGAGCATTGGGCTTAAAACAGTTCTGCAAAAAATGACAATTTTACACAGCCATCACTGATATACAGAATCCCGTGACAAGTGCAAATTACAGTGGTCATGAAAAATACAACGGTCGAAGTGAATGATAGAAGCTGTTGAAAAACCGTGTTGAATGATTTGTCAAAAATTTGATAAGTCACTGGACACATGGGTTTGGTTTTTTGTGATGACAGGTGACTTATGCGTCACCGATTGTCATAGCTATTAAATGATGTTGCTGTTCGTATACATCTCACCAGCAAGCAAGTTCTTCTAAACTGTTCCATTAACTCGTGTGAAAAGATTATTCTGCCTTCGAAACACCTTGGTTTATTGGCACAAAATAGATCGATTATATAAGATGCTCGATGACCATAACCAAATCCATGATCTGTAAACTTATTGGCTCAATTATTATGGACCAGCTACTCTTCTGGCTGGCTGGTCTGGTTGCAACCCGAATAGCTTTTGTGACCGCGATTGGTTCAGTCAACTGGTGATCGCTGATTAGCCCATCATTGGGCCTCGCAGGTTCCAATCTTGTTCTCGACTTTGAACAAGCAGTGACGTAATGTCTGCCTGGCAAACCATCGATCTCCTTTACTGAGTCCAACCTCGTCCTTGATTCGGGACAGGTAAAAACTTGCTGTCGGACCACCGAACCAGGGCTTCTTTGTTCGAGGGTGGTTTTGCATAATTCTTGAGATTTCGAAGGAAAAATGTATTGCTGTCTGAAAGACCGAAAAACAACGAACTCCGGTTCCACTTATTTTACCCATTTAAACCGGGTAAGTGTGGATGAGAATATCTTGACATCCCACGTTGAGGTGTAGTGATTCAGTAGGAGAAGTGCTTTTTGGTTTTACCCACCTACATTTTCCGCACATGTACCGCTGACAAGAGTTTGACATCCGACTAGCTTAACTAAGCGACCGCTCCCTTTTAGTCTGTGTGTCATCCATTTGGTAAATTGGCATACTTACGAACGGCTTTGACTGAAATGTAGGGAAGTCGCTGGCAAAAGTGTGTCATATAAATACGAATACAAGAAGGTGCACGTATTCTCGTGCACACGCACCTACATTCACATAAGTACACACAAACACACACACACACACACACAAATGGTGATCGAACAATTCAGAAGCCAAAAATTGTTGCTTCACATGGTCTTTTGAAGCTTCACGTCGTGTATTGACTTGCATGTAGTGCCCACTGTTAGCGTATTGCCAAAGTGTGCACAAGTATTTGTATTGATCCTATGTACCGATGACTCAGAAAAACACGTATGGCATGCAGTCAAAAATTCTTGTCATTACGCCTCAACTCAGTCAGGCCAAACACGAATTCAGGTGATAATCTGCGTCCTGTTCTAAGACATCGGATTCGTGGTTTGATTAATATATGCCATAATAAGAAAAAATCGGGTAAATCCCGTTGACAGACAGAGTGCGTCCGAGATCCGCAGAACGCTGTTTTCCACACTATTCAACAGGTTTTGATGTGAGTTTATTGATGAAAAACGACTCATTTTGTAGCAATTGTGCGAGAACATTACAGTGTGGAAAGGAGAACCGAGATCTTCCACTCGGAAATTTGGAGTAGTCAGCTAAAGTAGGAACCATAGGATCAGGTATAGTAGCGTTTCCGACGACACAAGAACTGCTTACGGCTACACGCCGTCGTGCACCGCCAGTATGCACCAGCTGGTCATGAATAATATCAAGCTACGTACATTCCAGAATATGATAGGTCATGCCTGTAATAATGCTTAACTCATTATTGAGAACCATAGAAGCATCGTACAGCTGTTTCATCCTTCCTAGGGATCACCAGTTGCGGGGCACATCCGCCAAGCCCCCGCGGAGGTTCAAACCCGGGGTGAACGACTGTGAATCGAACACCTAAGCACCAGGCTATCCGGGACTTGGTGGATCTGCAAAGCTGGTGATTCCTAGCAAGGATGACACAGCCGCACAGTGCTTCCATCTTTTTCAATGATGGGTTGAGCGTTAGTACTGAATGATGAATCCTATTCTGCAAATCTAATTTCCTACTACACATATACATATGCAGATGGCTTTTTGTAGCTGGAAAAATTGCAGTTTATTTTTTTGATATACCTAAACCCTGTCATGAACAATACTCATCAGAAATAATCAGGATGCTCCGGATTACTGAGAGATACGTCCGGGTGGTTTGCAACAGATACCAACGGAAAGTTGTATTCACAAGAATAAGCATCACCTATGTAACAATTCATACCGAAACAGTCGATTGGCCTGGAAAAAAATGGTGGTTGTGATGAATCTCACTGAAACGGAATACCAAGGATATTTAGTCTGATAGCAGAATGCAGGCGGCGACAATATGCCCGAGAAAGGCTAACATATACATAGTATAAAAAGGCATTCCCTAATGAGAGTGGATATTTCTAACGAAATCATATCCTGGTTTACACAGGAACACCGTTAAACTAAACTAACATTCTCATATAGATTGGAAACTTACAGGAACCACGAAGAAGAGAGACAGGAATGAAGTGAAAGAGCGATTTCCACAGGTAATAGTTATGCACAACCCAGCACGAATTAGGTCACTTTGACAGCGGAGGTAGCTGCGTGTTGTAGCCTTGGCAACCGCTATTTGACAACCCAGGTGGCCGTTTTAGCTTGTCAGTACCTTGTTGTCTTGATGTTATTTTTCATGCTTATCATTCGCGCAAGTTTCGATATCCCCTGACCACGGTTGCAATATTTTGCTCCCCAGTGAACACCAAATTAAGAAATCAGGGAATCGTTTTCGGGATAGACCGTACTTTCTTTGTTATTTTTCGATGTTTAAGTGAGTAATCCTCTCTACATGTAACTCATGAAACAAACCACTGATTTGTAAAGACGGTTATGGTGGTTCATAAAGAGTAGGATTAAAGCAATAGTCTTGTAGTTTTACTTAAGCGTCGTGCATGTGTTCTACGTCATGGTACTCTATGACCATAAAAACGGTGAAGTTTTTGCATCATTTTACCATGAGTGCAGCACAACGGACGATATGTAGTCTGGTATTCATGAGGGACAAGCTGCTAAGAACCAGCCACCGGATAGCCTAGTGGTAACCGATGTATTTCACAATCAAGCCACCTGGGTTCGAGTCCCAGCTCAGCTGTGGATCCACAAGAAGCCCGATAAAACAGTTGTTCATCAAAAGTTCCGCTGGCTTTCTAGTCATGAACTGGGCACCAAAATATCATGATGAATACCTTCACCGACAATTCGTTGTTTTTTTCGGTTTTGCCCTGATTTCATCCAACTGTCCGCTAGACATGTTTCAAATAATACAAACTCTTCATGTTTGTTCACCCATGAAAATCACACCTGAGTGTATTTCGAAAAACAAAACTGATTCATCATTTTATCGGCTGTCACGTGTGAGTAGGTGATGTGATACGACAAAAACCACGTGAAAAGTATCTCTCCAATCAAGACTAGAGCAAAATGCCATGGCTTTGCACACAGACGAGTCACGTGACTCACAAAGCTTGCGCCGCTACCATTCCTTCAGCAGAAGATGTTTACCTGTTTAATTTTGTGATGAGTCACCTATTGTGCGCACCAAACAAGCTGGTTTCGGCACGGGATCCCCCATCTGACGAACTGCGTCTACTATGGACGTAAGAACTATGCATATCAGCCTGTGTGAGCACACGAAAATGTCATCCGTTTTTCGTCAGGGATCCGGACTCAACGTTAAATCTGACGGATCCTAACAGACATAAATCTGTCTACTACCTCACCGCATTCCTGGCGGCGGTGTCATGCTCTGAGGTCACAAATAAATTATGGTTCAGTGGTACTGTGCAATGCTAGCCCCAGCGACGGATGGAGACAGTGCACAACACGCACGTAGTCGGATTCGTTCTCCGAAATCGGGGTTTTCGGATGCTCTTTAGTGATTATCGGTACGGAGCCAGACAAGGGCATCATCCAAGACTTTTTGGTAAACAGTGGAGCTTTCCACAACATGACAGACCTATTCATGTTCGAGATACGAGAAAATTCACCCCGTTGATTCTAAGACGGAAAACCGCATTTCCTCTGAATTTCAAACAGAACTCGTGACCACACGGAAGCGAGACTACCATTAAATCTCGACCGTAGTCGGATTCATTAGCTCTTGAAATGCACAACGAGAATTTACATCGAGCTCCTCGTGATTTCAAGGCGATTTGACTAGGCCCTACATTTGGTCGTTGATCTTCGTACTTGTTACCGGCTTTTTTGATCCAGTTCGAAACTAACGACTGCTACTCGGTTTTCTACTTTAAAACTGACCCCCGTAATTTCTCATGAGAGTTTAAATTACTATAGAATTCATCATACAATTTGAACGTTCAGCTCACCGTTGAAAACCATGGAATTACTGTCCATGTTAGAAATCATTACCAGTGCACATCCAACGAGCCCCATTTGGAACTCGAACCCGGATTGAAGGGTTGTGAGTCGAACACCTCAATCGAAAGGCTATCCGGACTACCTCTCGACGGTTTATTGAACTTAAACAACACATAATACAGTGCCCTTCCGACACTGGCTTTGAATTTTGGCAGAACATTTCCCTCAAGGTGAGCGACTCCCATGATGTAGGGGCCTAAGTACAACGAAGGCATTCCGGTAAACAACCTACAGAGCTTGATTAATGAATGAGTAGTAGGAGATTATATTTTAAATAATATGAGATTCTTGATGCAATGTGAACACTAATATCACCACTGAAAACCATGGAAGCACTGCACAACTGTTTCGCTCTTCTTAGGATCATCAACAGTGCACATCCGACGAGCCCCAAAATCGGACTCGAATTGGGGTGAACGAATAATCTCGTTTTATGTGAAATCTAATCTCCTACTATTCACAGAGTTTGAATTCTTGGAATAGGTGTGACGGTGCCGAAAAGCAAAAATCAATGATGATCGGAAACGTCTATGGGTTAGAGCGACAAATTATTTGCAAAACTTGATTTGAATAGCTTTCCTTGATTATTTTGTTTTTTTTTGGGGTGGGAGAAGGACTGATCCATGTGATAAATTGACGTTTTCGTTCCATTTCATTATTATCAATTTACAATTCCTTTTATTGCTCCTGCGACGCGCGTGGGTGCAACATCATCAACCTACACTGCAGTGTAGTCCTGGTGTATTCGTGGGCTGGATGACACACATCAAGGCCGAGCTACATTTGTTGGAAAGCAATAACAAGTAGTCGTCCTTCTAGGTTGATCATATGTGGGCTGAAGCAAATACTAATAAAATATGTGTACCTGTGGCAATAAATGGTCTACATTAGACCAGGGTGCATTTGATCAGACTGATAGATATCCATTGCAGTGAGTAGCATTTGAATCTTGTCATTGGACCCCCAAAAGTCGATGAAGTAGCAGTCATGATAGACTCCAAAGTGTGTCCTTAGAACAACGAGTAAGACTCCTGTCAACCTGTAAAACCTCCGTACATATACAGTAAAGTAGGGTAGACAGGATTACCCTTCTGTATGTGCTCTGCGTTCGCGGTTGATGAGAGTTAACGAAACGCTTGCATCTCGTGACAGATATCTTCCTTCTGTTCTCGTGTTGGATAAAAGGAATCCAGTGTTTTAAAGATTCAGGCTCCGTCACATGCGAGCACAAGAGGAAGCACGTCTGGGCACAAGTACGGCGCTTTTTGCTATTGCGCATTTCAATGTAAAAGTCTACCAAATTTCTGTCCGTACCGGTTCGTTCCGCCTGTTCATTCTCGTTCAACCACATCGCTTTCGCGTGTATCTTCTTGCCCACCTTTGCTGCACTATTCGTGCACCTGTCTTCCAACTGGATAGGTGCAAGGTGATTCCGATGTATTGGTCAGCATCGGTGTCTAATCGATCCCATGCTGTTCAAACGCTAGCAAAGCATAATCTACGGGAAGCATCACTGTGCATAAACGAGGAATGAGTCACGTTCCTTTTGCGTCTGCAGAAAGGTCGGGAACGAGGGCACCGTAAATTGCAACTTAGACGAACTTAGCTGATTTTTCGAGTGCCATCGCCATTGACCGTCTGGTACGTGAATGCCTGAAAGGGGACACATATGGTACTCCGCTATTGCCCTGGCAGATCCCGAGGTGTGGCTAAAAGAAACAAAGAAACTGAAGACAGCATCAAGACCTGAGTCCCAATTAATTTCATTTTTTGTAGTGGAAAATCCACTTGCATTTTTCACATCGAAAATTCGGACGGGGCTCGCCGCAAAAGACTCAATAAAGGTATCGAAGTAGACACGTGTCAGTTTGTAAACTGTAGGGAAGAGAAATAAGCTGTGCCAGTTTTTGTCCGATCCAAAACTGGCCCAATGGACCCAGGAATTTCGGTCACGTGTTGCAATCACGAAATAATTTGAATCTGATCTCAGACGGTTTTGGCTATCAAGTTACTCAGCGGTGAGTCAGGTAAAGCTCATAATAACAAGATAGCAACAGTCAATAAGCCGGCTGCTGTGGGCTGTAATAAATCACAGTTAGTTTTGTTGAAAAATTTCCACCGAGAACAGGATGAACAACCCATATTCTATTCTGTCCGATGATCTCGGGACAGATTAAAGCGTTATTCCTTGTGTCCCAAAGATTGGATACATTATAGGTGTGAGCATGTCTGCTCAACAGTAGTTCTTTTACACTAGCAAAGCTAAAGGCTGTTCAATGTTTAATTCTTTTTACATTTGCCGACTCATAGCTCAAATTCTAATTAGATTGACGGTTTATTTTTGATGTTTCAGAAATAATTTACCGCAATTATTGCATTTGACTTTGGAAGCGAACGAACGAGAGAATCTCATTCCGAGAAACCTCCATGGTACTCGAAATCTGACAAAACCTCTGTCCCTTCCGGCTTACACAGCCACAGATACTACGAGGACCATCGATCACTATTCTTCTCGAGTACAGATATGCACCAGTTAGTATTTTGTCACTCTTCAACCTGGGCAGTGTTGAATGATCGATTCTGTCACGTATCGATTTACCTTTACTTAGCCTCAGCAGGATGAACACTTAGTTTGACCTCGAAACCAATTTCAACTCCGCTCTCTCACAAAAGTACTTGGTTGATTACTTGCTTACGCTCTTGCCTGTTCGCTTGCTACTTGCCTATCGGCCACATCCGTTCATACAAATAGATTAAATGCAACAATTACCTGTCCTACTACTAATTACGACCACCACAACCCCTAAGTAGCTCATACGCCAACAAACAGGTTGCTCTAGGTTAACGACTCAAGCAGCCTCAGATCTTCTTTCTTCATTTGGAAATCTTAGAAACACGGTCTTTTGAGGATGCACATACTTTTAACGACCGTTTGATGGTCTATCGCGAATATCCATATCACACAAGATCACATTGCACCACCGATTGCACGCACAGGTGCACGGATCTGGGTCCCATCGGTTGGTGCTGTGCACACCTATCCAGTCCGATACGGTTCTTCCTTCACAGTCACAAACGGACCACAAGTTTCAGTTGTGTACGCCGGTACAAAGAGAGTGCGAATAAAACGTTTCTGGCACACTATTTGGTACCACAACACAATAACAAACAGTGACAGGACCAAATATACCTGATAAGATTCTAAATTAAGTCAGCTGGTGAAGAGCGCGTGAGGCCCAAGAAGAGGGTGAAATTAACTTTATTGCTTGCTTGCACAGCTGGACTAACAGTTTCAACTTATTTAGTTTTGATGATTTAAGCCCCGAAAGAGTTTTGGATTTATTCTTTGCACCCATGTGGACCTTGATGCACAGGTTTGAGAACAGAAAACATGTCACGTCTCAGTTACTTGTGTAACTGTTTGTGTGGTTCAGACACGATAACTGAGTAGTGAAATTCAGCTTCATCCAGTAGGACCACTGTATCTGATACTGAAATATAACATTTGATTAATCGGGTATACCTTCCACTACCCCATATTTGTGTTGGATAAACACGAGTCATTTCGGAAGTCGCCGGCCATGCTGAACGACCAACGTTCTGATCCGTCCCACTAACTCCAGTAAGAAGACTCCTCTGCCTTCATTCTATCTCGTAAAACACAGTGATTGTAGGGGCGGTAGGTCCCGAACCCATTTATAGCACAAAACGTATTGGTTAGATTGGTTTCGGAAGTCAGGCCTTCTAACTGACTGGTGTTGATGATAAACGCGGCTTGACCGGACTTATCTCGCATTCTATAGATCACATCGACCGGCGGTGGTCAAACGGTCTTCATGGTGTGTTCCTGACCCATTTGTCCTGGGTTCGAACCCTCCTGCTGCAGCTGGTCACCCCGAGTTGTCAGCTTCCTTCTTCCTAAAATACTTTACTATTATTATATAGTGGATAAGAAGAGAAAAATAATAAAAGCAATGCTCGCCATCCCTCCGCTGTCCTGTCGCTCCTGACCCCTTTATCTCTAGACTTGATCTCGATACCGGACAGGCTGTGATTACGCATCACATGACTCATTGCAATGGTATTGGTCCGCTAGAAAGAGCGGGCTGTACGTTGGCCACGAACCAACCACTACCCTGACAAACATCACAATGAGCTTCAAACCTCGAGGTTCCGCCTTCGTATCCTGCAGCCCGCCGTCCCTTCCCCATTCAGTGACCTTTAACTGGTCGCAACACCCCTTCCTTAAAACTTTTAGCCATCGTGTATGACAAATAAGGGGGCAATAAGAACATAGCTAATAATGACATAATTCTCGTGATTCCCAGTTTTCCACAGGTATTTATTCAGGCAATCGATTAACGTTCGATTCCTCCAAGTCCAAACTGACGGTCAATACCATACGTCTGGTGTGGGAAATAGGCTTGGCTGGTTCACCTATGGTTGGTGTTTTCCAGCACGGAATTCAATGGAACAGATGAGAGATAAATGACCGAGCAAGTTGAGCGAAATAAATGTTTCCTTGAGCTGATTCCTTGTACGGAAAATACCGGTCCATTGTTCAGATGATGAGCTATTCCCACTTGAATAGTTTGATTGGGTGTGTAATATTAGCTATTGAACACTGTGCCATCGACCAAGCAATGAAAGACCTAATCAATAATAACCTTCTGCTCACTTCAACGGTTCTAAATCCTGACCTTACAGATGAGTAGTCATACAGTCATCTGAGATGAGCATCTGACAGTCAACTGATTTATTGAAATGCGGTGAATTGACAGCGTAAAAAGTACGAAAATAAAATTGATGAATATCGTCTACTTTAGTTAGTTCAGCTAAAAGAGGCGCTGATAAGCTTTAAAAAAATGCAATCATCCTATCAGTAAAACAGTGACAGATAAATTGAAATTCAAATAATCACTCACTAATTTCAGTAACAACAGTTACGAAGTTGAAATGTGGTACTGAGAGTAGCCTAGCCTGGTGAGAGCACGGTAGCACCGAACAACATTTGTCGACACAATACAACCAGGCCAAAATACGGATGCAAGAGAGAAAGTTGAAATCTGTGAACTCGTCTGGTATGCATTTCTGCGGTAAATACTACTCCGAATCTTTGGGTTGAATCACAGCAGGCATTTTTCTAGGAATATTAATGTACGTAACTGTGTAACAACAAAACGGGATGTGCGAGAGATATGGAAAATCAATAAGGATAATGGATTCAGCTGCATTGTGTTAAAAACTGAACCCCCCAAATATCCCTAAAGACATTCGTCAGTGAGTACGTTGAAGCTATTACAAAAGAATAGCGGATGAAGGGAAACTGCATCACCAACTGGCTGACTCAAATCTGGCCTAATATGTCCAACAATTCTGGTCAAGTGTTACAATCAGGATAGAAGATGCTTAGGATCGAAAATTTATTTCGGCTATCGATTGAATTTGTATGACCACCGGTGAAAGTAAGGCGGCTCGCGGAAACTCGAATTGGGGTTAGAAATTCTCAAGGAAACTCATTCCACTGACTTTTAATTAGTGGAACTGATCTTGCCAGATGACGTAAGCTGCATTAACCAATGGTCAACCATTGATGTGATTAGCAACTTTGGATAAATGGATGATATTTTTGGAAGCATACGAAAGGTTTCGCGGCTTTTGCCGCTCATCAGGCAATGAGAATCTAATATTTTCTGTCCGTTCGTCTTCATACCTATGCACACATCACGTGTTAGTTCGCAACAATTATGATTTTTGTGAGCATCATAATCCTTGCAGAAGGAGTGCTACCGAGCATAACCTGAACAATGCCATATTCACCGGACCCAGAAAATGTGTCCAGTTTACCAGATCAGAAGTTCTTCTGGTAAGACCGTAGTGTAGCAAGGCATAGCCCCATTTGATCAGTCAAGAAATGTTTCATTGTTTATTAACCGTGGATATATCTTCCGTTCAACTTTTTCAGTATGGAAACTATAGCCACTTCAAAGATTCAGTTTTCAGATACAATTCCCACGAAAGCACACAGTAGATGATTGTGAATTCATTATCAGTGTTGGGCAGAATAGTTCAGGCTTTTTCTCTATACTGAAAAGTGGTAGCAAAGGTTTAACGTTGAATAAAAGTGAGACTTATTCCAAATTTCAACAATATCCATCTCATCCTCACGGGATTAATTTCGTTGGTCAGGTGCCATTGACTAAATGGTTGTTTGAGTTCCATCCCATTTCGCTGACTGCATTCACTTAACCAATCGCCCTGGTATTGAGCCCCAACGTGAAACACGTAGGCGGCCCCGTTGGCGAATCCACGTGACATGATCACGGGAAATTTCGGATATTGTCGAAATTAGATGGAACCCAAGCAACTATTTAGTAGGTGGCAGTTTGTTTTCATTCATTCTTTTTTGCAACAGATTTAGCATTCTCACTGATAAATATCTATTTCGATATGTCTGGTGATAATTTTGCTTTCTGGTTCCTTATCACCGTCCGGACGATATCTTCATCCAGGTCGGATTTGTGTCTTTTGCCCACCGCGTCTTGTTCTGCGAACGTATTCTACATACATATTGCAAAAACGAGTGCTGGGATTTACTGACAAATTCGAAATGGCATTTGCCGAATTAATATATTCTTTACGGAGCTCACGTAATTTTATCTCTCGTATTCCCCTAATTAGTAAATTAGTAAACATTTCTGTTTTCCATTTGGCTTTCACAGGAAATTTACGTAATGGATCTCTTTCGGGTACCCTTGATGAAGATGTTTGGATATTATTCGAAATAAACCGAAATTATTTTTTCGGTGAATGGTTCATTCACCTTAGTTTCACAATTGAGCCGCGAGATAACTCAAATTCTTCACAGGTGTTTGTTTTGTGTCCGGTTTCCATGTACCAGGCACACATACAGTCGACTTTTTGTGAGTGAGGGACGTTTCCGGGAAATTACCCACTTATAGATCAGAGATGAAGACCGTCTGTGTTGAATGTTACCTTCGTGGTTTCAAAAGTTATTCACCTCCAACGTATCATTAGTTTTGGTGTTCGGGAAAGCTTACCACAGTGATCGGGGACACAGAATTCCAAATACGCGCGGATCCTGACGGTAGAAACTTGAGTGGTATTCAACTACATGTAATTTTGTGCTTTATTATTGTATGAATTTTATAAGGTTTCAATTGTGATTCAAATTACATCAATATGTTTACACGATGTATACCACATCAAACGACTTGTGGGATCATAAAGGATTTGGGAAAAAATACCGTGCAGTTTTTTCGCTCGATTATTCAGAATTCCGACTGTTCGCAGTGCACTAATATGTTGTGGCACTTTCCCAATTGCTGACTAAGGAGTGGAAATTTCCACTCTCCAGAAATGGGGGAAAAGCGAGCAACAGATATTCTACGGGGACTGATAACGGAACGTCAGAAAATGATTCACCCTACACCTACAAACCATTTTCGTGATTTCAAGAAACTATCAGATAGACGGGAAAGATAATTATCTTCGTCTTCTGTCTTATAAGAAAGATGGACAAAAATTGATTTGCACTTCCTTTTAAGCAGCTCGAAACTTTTAGTCGTCAAGTGAAGAAATAAAAAGAAATAAACATACTAACTGGCAAAATATTGTGTACCAATAGTATCGCCACTAAAAGTTACCCGTTCGATTTTCCCGAGATCATTTGTGAACTCACTGCAAAGACCATTGATTCTTTACTACAGTTTTATGTGCCGGAGATAGTATCTATGAAAAGGTCTCATCTATTTTTTTCTCCTGCGGCAAATCTTTTCTAGCTCACTTCTTTTCCGCCAGTGACACGCACTTCTAAATTATCAGTCAATCATCAATTATGGTTTGACATTGTAGATTTCCGAAATCTAAGGATACCGTAGACAACTGTTGATAGCTCCCACGCAGTCCCAGTTATAATGATGGTTAATCGGAAATGTTGACATGTGACCATAAATGGTTTGTGGATGGCAAACTAGCTGTGGTTCTCGGAACAGTAAGGGCGTTTGGGGCAGCAATACGCAGTCAAAAGTTCACAAGTTTGTAACCGGTTTCAGACATAACTATTAGAAAAAGTGTGCATGGGACTTGTTATCGGGGAAGTATTGGATAGAAACAAACAGTACGGGTAGACAGAAGTTGTTGGGCGATGCAGGCGTAGGATGTTAGGATTCCTCTCAGGGGTTGTGGGTTTCAATTTCTGACGAAGGTGATTGCTTTTCGATTAGGGAAAAACGTATTTCAGAAAGTAACGACAGATGGTCGAAGACAAAAAATAGTCAATATCGTGCATCAAGTGAAAACTACAGCTGTCGGTAGATAACAAAGCTTACGGATCAACAATAAAGTCACGAGAACACCCAACGGAATCCACAAGTCTATAAAGACGTACGACTTCCTAATGACTTGTCATCAAGTCCTACTTTACTATTTAAAATAACCATCCGTCATGCTCAAAAATAAATTAGCCGCGTGACACTTGTGTTCGGATTTACCTTTTAGGGCGTGGTATTATTCACTACTGTTTTTCAACCACACCGAAAGGAGTCGCTCCCGTTTACCCAATCGATCGAGATACACAGCCCTGTATCGATCCAAATCAAACCGCGAACACCGCAACATGACCGGATTGTACTGACTGATCGATTTTTGTGGATTCGGCCAACTTGGCATTGGCCAAATCAGCATTTGGTGCTCCAATTTCCAGACACCGGCCCAGTTTTGTCCCCGTTCCGTTCAGAAAATAGCCAGGCAAGTCGTAGGATGGACCGAGTTTACGGCTTCACTTCATCCGAGAAGCAAGTGGTTCGTGGGCTTGAAAAAAATTAACTGTAACCGTCTGCAAGGTTCAAAGGAAAAATGCCCATCAGAGCTTATTTCTACAATCTGATATTTGGAATAAGATATGCCTACCCGAAATTCCTAATTTTATTGTGTTCTGAGCATGACAATCAACAAATTTTGATTGATTAACCGGCTTGTCTTGCTACCAGTACGAGGAAGCTTTTCTACGAAGACGTTGCGTCTCACCCAGCAAGGTAATACAAATATCCCAGTTTTTTAACTTGTCACCGAAAATCTCTGGAATCGGATCAACTAGTGAACCGATAGGACGATCATCGGTGGTCACGCGATCACTTTGGTGAACGTCCGATCTGGAACCCCTGAATTAAGAACCTCAGTGCCTCCACCACTGCCATTGGTCAGTTCCCCATTGAGAAACGTTTCAATGGCAACGCCCCCTTCCGTAAACATCACACATATGTTGCATACTAAATTAATTAATTAAAAAGGCTGTTTATAATCATAATATTATTACCATAAAGATGTTCTCTGAGGGTGATTTATAGCAAACCACGTAAAATCAAAAGTCAATGGACGTGCACCTTGAAATTACCAGGGTAACGTTTCTCCAATTCGATGTCATTTTCAATACGTACGCTGAGCATAAGCGGTAACGCTGGGCAGGTGACGTCCTATTGTAACAAGGACGACAACACCGGGTAGGATCCTTGTATTCCAACAACCAAACAAGTCCAGTCACGAAACACACAATCGTTTATATGGGCCCTTTTCCAGACTGCGCGGCACCAACATTGCTATTGCCGCTGCTTGAGTGTTTCGGCTGCTTTCTTGCCAGTTGCCTGTGGCCGATAGCTTGCTTCTCTTGGGCGTTATTTTTCTTCGGTTAGCCCGACTGTCTCGGTGGACGGCTTGATCGGCAGCGCCTCACCTGAGCTATCTCGCTGATTTCCGGAGATCCCGCTGCTTCCCCTCTGGTAGTTCGCATGCCTCCTTTTGTCTGCTTCGGGAAGCCTGCGACATATTCGCTGTCTGTTCTTTTGCCTGTGGCCCTCGTTTGGTTCGTCCGTTCGCCTTGATCTTCACGTCGTTCCCTTGCCCCAGCATTCCCCGTTACACTATCCCCTTTCTGAAAGCCAGCCACATGTAGGAGCTACATCCAGTCGTACTGACGTGAAACAAAACTTTCGGAGCCAGCCCTGGTGGCATATCGGGAATATGTGTGTGACTCACAACCAAACAGGCCACGAATTAGTCAGTGGCCATAACTTGCAGTGGATAATTACTAAAGAAAGTTTCAAAAGCAGGGCAATGCTTCCACGGCTTTCGGTGGTGAGATGAACCTTAACACAATATGACGAATCGTTTCATATAAAATTAAACTTTCTTTCGGCTCATACGTAGCCAAGTTCCTTTGCGCATAATGTGGATTTCATCACTGAATTCCCTAAAGGTTCAAAATACACTGGGTTTCCCCATTACGGTCACCATGTTGCCGTGGTAAAGAGCGAACGTAGCCAGTCTATGACATGAAATGAAGTTATAAAAGCCCTGACTAAGAGACTAGGTCAGGCCCCTGTGGTCGTGTTCGAGCCATATTTCCACTGAATAAATGGAGGCTGTAACGGACTCCTAGCAGTCGTTGAGATACGCGTAACACAAGCCCAAAAACGCCAAGCATCCAATTGTGGTTTTTTTAATACGGTTCTTTATAAAACATTCATGAACATGACATAAAGACTGTACAAACCTCAACGGTAACCGCTCCGTGAATCAGAGTCAGCCAAATGCGAGCAAATTCAGGATCGCTTGAGGTTCTAGCGGTCAAGTCAACGAAATGTCTACGGGGACTGTGGGTCAAGGGTCATAGAACGAACCAAAGCACGCACCAGTCAGCGGTCATTTAAGGTCAATATCCGATGTGTGGTTCAGCAAATGAGCAAATGTGGCTCAAAACAATAATGGAAAACATAAATTGGAGTGAGGGTAGGGGGGTCAGATCGATCCTGAGTTAGTGCTTCGAAGTTGGTTGTTCTGTCGATTACAGAAGCAATGGGAGATATGGGGCCATTTTGAGACAAATGGGCACTCTTACATTCACACGCCTTGATTGTCTCTTTTATCTGTATTTCTCTCCCTGCTTATCTTTTACTGTAGATTGTTCTCATGTTCAAGAGAATTTCTTGTCCGCTTTATTGTCAACTTCTCAAGAGATATAATAATGACAAGGAAGATAGGAAAACGCTATCCGTTAGACTGCGCTAGGGGGCGACTGTATTAAATATCTCAGCGTATTTGGCACTGCATGCTCACGTTATATGTCGCACACGTCGCACTCTTCATTTGACTGGAGGTGTGAATCGTCGAACACCAACGGCTATTTGGGGGCCATCGGTCCATTGTAGCTATATTTGATTAACAAGGTTTTAGACAGTCACATCGTGTGCTTCCACTTCAGTAGGAGACATTCCCCAAGGGTCGTCCCCGAAGACGTTTTTTGAAAGGGAAAATAAATTTGCATCGCGAAATTGCGCATAGCATGGTGCTTGTTGCAATCTGCCTGAAATCTTGTCTTCTGTTCTGATCGTGGCTCTTATTGGAAAAGATGTATGTAATAAAAAATAAAGACCTGCTACAAATCAAACTTAAATCATGCTAACAATACAAAGTTTTGGAGTTCAAACGTGAGTTTCGAACTATGCTCTGAAATGACGTGAGGTGTTAAGGACAACCGGTGAGTTGGGTTCATGGCTGTTGACTCACGTTGGAAAGCTTCTGTAGAACAGGTACATTTTTAAACAAGGGTTTTTTACCATTCTTTGGGAGAAACTTAACATCCACATTATGATCGACGTTTGCAATATAACCGTTAAGTCTAGTTGCCGTCAGAATTGTTCTGCTTTAAGGGCTCATAGAAGTGCATGTACTTTTATCCGATATTTAACACTGACACTTCAAAAAACAACCATTTGGTATGTAGATCTAAAATGTGTTCTTGCAACCGTATGACTAGTCGTACAGCCCGTGCGAATTCGATTCGTCGGTCCTACTCTTGTTTCTTCTAGCTCACGTGATTTTCGACCGGCTGGTCGGCCACCAATCAATCGATCAACTAGGAAAATTACAGGGCAGCGTCAGATTAAATGTCATAGTCAGTGGCCTGGATGAACGTCACGGCCGACGGTGCCGGCGTCATCGACCTGCAGCCACGAAGTTCAGATGATTGGGTCAGCTTCTTTTGTGAACGGATCTGCTTTTCTGGTGTTGATCGAGGGCTTTTTCCGGATTGAAAGCTGCTCGCATTAGTATCATTGAAAAACACAGTTATCCACGTTGGATTCGTCGAAATTAATTACAATTGTTAGTAACAACTGCGACACTCACGTTTACTAGTCGATGTATTGGTAGCTACTGGTAGCAGTAATGGTCGATTTATGCAGAAAATAGGAAAGCCAGAGTATGGTTGCCTGCTGTTGTGGAAAGCTATCGGCGTAAAATTGCGTTGCTCGTGTGGAAGCGATAACTGTTATGATACTCATGGAATGCTTTATTGGCAGCAGGAGCCTGAGTCTTATATGATGGAGCTTTCAAAAGAATAACTTCTTTCCTGATCTGCCAAGTACTGAATGAAGCTATGAGATTCATACAGAAGAAGATAGCATGAAATCGAGAGTCGTTGACTGGGGCTCACTTACAACAACAACTACACCAAAGCTGTCATGGAAATAGTCGAGACAGTCCCCTCCACATTATTTTAGGCAAATCTCAGTCAAGCTTTGCACCATCATCTAAAACTCAACATTTCCACTTATAAATGTGAATCGGACAGAAGGAATATTTAACTTGACACTTTAATGGTATTCGAAGAAGGCTTGATGAATTTATTGTTCACCAGTAGGGGAAATAAATTCGCTTTCTTATTCAAGTGTAGATTTTTATGAAGCAATTTTATAAATGGTAATTTTAGAACATTCTCACATCTATCAGTCTAAAACCAGATACTGAGTTAACAAAAGTTACCACTGATTGTAGACATCTCGTCTGACAAGACGGGGTGGATTATCTTGCAAAAACAACAATTTGTCTAGAGAAACGGCTTGAATGAAGATCTGCAAACACACACTGATTCAAACTAAACAAAGTCGATCAACCATTTCTGATGCGTTTTTTGATTTCCCAGTGAATGCAATGCAGTTCTTCTCAAAACACTTCCACGGGTTTTCGCTAACTCGTTCAAGGCTAATCAAATATACCACTTATTCATCGGTACAGTAGGTTAGTCGACAGTCAAACGGCTCTCCGACTTATCGGAGTGTTTGTGAATCGATTATTCCTGGCTTAGAACCGGCCGAACAGTAATGCAGGACAAATGAATTGTTATCCGTTATGATGTACAGCGAAACTCATAACAACAGTACCAAACCGAAATGATCGGAGTTTATGATGTGTCTCTCCAATTATCCAGTGTATAAAAAGTATGTGTACGCCTGTGTGCCAGGTCTTGCGGGTACCAGAATGCATCGTTTTCAAATCTTTACAAATTCCCGTTGAAGCACAGTTGTCTGAAACACCTACAAGGGACACGAATTAGGAGTGGTACACTGTTCTATACTGATTCTGCATTTTTACTGTGCACTTGCACACCCGTGTAGCTGGAGCAACAGGCCCGGCAGCAAGAAAGTGATACACAATCCGTGGGATTTTCTGCATAAACAAACATGACACAAATTAAACGGAGTCCTCTTCATGGTATTATTGACTTACGGTATCCGATAGGGAGGTTCAGATTTTTTGAAGCTTCGTTGAAGGATCGACTAGCAAATTCCAAACAGGAGAACAAAATACGTTTTTTATTTTCAGTAGTAGAAGATGTAAATTATTTCTGAAATGGTCCATCATGCAAAGTATGAAAGCCAAACTCCCTGGTGAAAACCATTCTAGCACTGAAAACAGTCTTTTCTTCTGGGTTGTTAGAAATTGTCAACTGCCCTTTCAGGGACTCGAATCCGGGTGGCAAGACTGCGAGTCACATTGATCCGGGATGGCTCTCAACGGTTCGCACTGGATCAAACAGTTTGAGAGTGAATACTTCCAGATTTTCCAATCCTGCCTTGACTGGTGATACTTCAGAAGGAATCAATTGATAAAATCCGTATTTTTATCGATAAGACGGATGAAGTGTAGGAACTAATCGATGCTGAAACAGACTACGTGTAGAAGTTTATGGAAGGAACGGCAACGTGGTAAATGGCCTTGTTTCGGAGAGCGGGGCATAAAATAGAGCCCCACAACGAACCTCAGTCGTATATAATGGCGAGCGTATTTCAATATAGTGTTTTTTGACGAGCGTAACTGGGATGAACAAAGGTCTTCAATATAACAAAACACATGAGTATTTCTGACGCTGTGTACGACTATTTCAGAAAAAAGGACAGATCAAGATGGGGCTTAAGAAAACTGGAGACAATGAAATATGGTACAGAAACTGATATCAGGTAAAACTCTACGAGCTTTCGATAAACAGACGTATGAGAAGATATCATGCATTGAATGTGATGTGATTTTATGCTCTCCATACAGCGATGTCTTTATATATGAGAAGGCTTTGGTTACTATCTATCAGCGGTAACCTCAATCAGAAATAATGGAAACAAGGAAGGAAAGAGGGAAAAAGGGAGGGAGAGAGGCAATCAGTGAATGGGTGAGTCCGAGTGAGTGAGTGAGTGAGTGAGTCAGTTCGCTTGGTGAGTGAATGAGTGAGTGGGTGGGTGAGTGAGTGGGTGGGTGAGTGAGTGAGTTCCCCTGGTGAGTGGTTGAGTGACTGAATGAGTGATTTCGATTGGTGAGTGAGTGACTTCGCTTGATATATGAATGAGTACATGAGTGAGTGGGTCAGTGTTTGACTGATTGAGTGGTTGAGTTAGATTGGTGACTGAGGGAGTCAGTGTTTGAGCTATTAAGTGTGTGAGTGAGTGAGTCAGTCAGTGAGTGAGTGTGACAGTATGTCATTCAGTCAGTCAGTGAGT
This sequence comes from Fasciola hepatica, assembly GCA_948099385.1. NCBI lineage: Eukaryota > Metazoa > Platyhelminthes > Trematoda > Plagiorchiida > Fasciolidae > Fasciola > Fasciola hepatica. Next base: position 210,663 of record CANUEZ040000077.1, read on the forward strand.
GAGTGCGTGAGTGTGTGTGTGAGTGAGCAAATGTGAGTGAGTGAGTGTGTGAGTGAGTGATATAATGAGCTAGTGAGTGAGTGAGTGCGTGAGTGGGAGATTGAATGAATGAGTGAGTGATTGCCTGAATGAGTGAGTGAGTGAGAGAGTGAGTGAGTGAGTGATTGATTGATTGAGTGAGTGAGTGAGTGAGTGAGTGAGTGAGTGAGTGAGTGAGCGAGTGAGTGAGTGAGAGAGTGAATCAATGGGTGAGTGAGGGAGTGAGCGAGTGAGTGGGTGAATCAATGAGTGAGTGCGTGAGTGTGTGAGTTTGTGAGTGACTGAGTAATATCGCTTCGTGAGTGAGTGGGTCAGTGAGTGTGTGAGTGAGTTAGTGAGTGGTTGCGTGAGTGAATTCGCCTGGTAATTGGGTGTGTCAGTAAGTGTGTGAGTGTGAGAGTGAGTGAGTGAGTGAGTGAGTGAGTGAGTGAGTGAGTGAGTGAGTGAGTGAGAGAGAGAGTGATATAATGAGCTGGTGAGTGAGTGAGTGCGCGAGTGGGAGATTGAATGAATGAGTGAGTGATTGCCTGAGTGAGTGAGTGAGTGAAAGAGTGAGTGAGTCAGTGAGTGAGTGAGTGAGTGAATTCGCCTGGTAATTGGGTGTGTCAGTGAGTGTGTGAGTGTGAGAGTGAGTGAGTGAGTGAGTGAGTGTGTGAGTGAGTGAGTGAGTGAGTGATTGAGTGAGTGAGTGAGTGAGTGAATGAGTGAGTGAGTGAGTGAGTGAGTGAGTGAGTGAGTGAGTGAGGGCGTGAGTGAGTGTGTGAGTGAGTGAGTAATATCGCTTCGTGAGTCAAAGAGTCAGTGAGTGGATGAGTGTGTGAGTGAGTTAGTGAGTGAGTGAGTAAGTGAGTGATATAATAAGCTGGTGAGTGAGTGAGTGCGTGAGTGGGAGATTGAATGAATGAGTGAGTGATTGCCTGAATGAATGAGTGAGTGAGTGAGTGAGCGAATGAGTGAGTGAGTGAGTGACTGAGTGTGTGAGTGAGTGAGTGAGTGAGTGAGTGCGTGAGTGAGTGAGTGAGTGAGTGATTGAGTGAGTGAATCAAGGAGTGAGTGCGTGAGTGTGTCAGTTTGTGAGTGACTGAGTATTATCGCTTCGTGAGTGAGTGAGTGAGTGTTTGAGTGAGTTAGTGAGTGGTTGCGTGAGTGAATTCGCCTGGTAATTGGGTGTGTTAGTGAGTGTGTGAGTGTGAGAGTGAGTGAGTGAGTGAGTGAGTGAGTGAGTGAGTGTTTGAGTGAGTGAGTGAGTGAGTGAGTGAGTGAGTGAGTGAGTGAGTGATTGAGTGAGTGAGTGAGTGAGTGAGTGAGTGAGTGAGTGAGTGAGTGAGTGATATAATGAGCTAGTGAGTGAGTGAGTGCGTGAGTGGGAGATTGAATGAATGAGTGAGTGATTGCCTGAATGAGTGAGTGAGTGAATAAGTGAGTGAGTGAGTGATTGAGTGAGTGAGTGAGTGAGTGAGTGAGTGAGTGAGTGAGTGAGTGAGTGAGTTAGTGAGTGTGTGAGTGAGTGAGTGAATGAGTGAGTGAGTGAGTGAGCGTGTGAGTGATTGAGTGAGTGAGAGAGTGAGTGAGTGAGTGAGTGTCTGTGTGTGAGTGAGTTAGTGAGTGAGTTGGTGTGGTTGGTTGGGTGAGTGGGTGAGTATATCCGCTTCGCTTCGTGAGTGAACGTGTCATTTCACTTTATGAGTGAAATAATGATTGAGTTTATGAGTGTATGAATGAAAGAGACTGAGTGAGTGGGTGAGTGTGTATGACCATTGAGTGATTGATTGTGTGACTGAGTTGATTGCTTTGTTGAG
>CANUEZ040000077.1:222500-225000 GCA_948099385.1 Fasciola hepatica
GTTGGTTGGTTGGTTGGTTGGTTGGTTGGTTGGTTGGTTGGTTGGTTGGTTGGTTGGTTGATTGCTTGCTTGGTTGGTTGGTTGGTTTGTTGGTTGGTTGTTTAGTTGGTTGGTTGGTTGGTTGGTTGGTTGGTTGATTGATTGGTTGGTTGGTTGGTTGGTTGGTTGGTTCGTTGGTTGGTTGGTTGGTTGGTTGGTTGGTTGGTTTTTTGGTTGGTTGATTGGTTGGTTGGTTGGTTGGTTGGTTGGTTGGTTGATTGATTGGTTGGTTGGTTGGTTGGTTGGTTGGTTGGTTGATTGGTTGGTTGGTTGTTTGGTCGGTTGATTGGTTGATTGATTGATCGATTGAGTACGTGAATGAGTGAGTGTGTAAGTGAGTGAGCGAGTGAGTGATTTTGTGTGTGAGAGAGAGAGAGACAGAGAGAGTGTTTGATATATAGGCGGACTGAGTGAATGATTGAGTGAGCGAGTAAGTGATTCAGTCAGTCAGTCAATGAGTCAATATGTGAATTAGTGGTTTGGTGATTGAGTGAGTTAGTGAGTGAGTGAGTGAGTTATTGTGTGAGTGATTGAGTGTGTGTATGGGTGGATGAGTGTATGAGTGAGGGTGGGTGGGTGAGTGGGTGTTTGTGAATGAGTGAGTGAGTGGTTGTGTGCGTGAAGGGAATGAGTGAGTGATTGATTCATTGATTGAATTTCTGTTAGTGTGTGATTGAGTGTGTGAGTGAGTGAGAGGGTGAGTGAGTGCGTGGGTGAATGAGTAAGTCAGTGAGTGAGTGAGTGAGTAATTGAGTGAGCGAGTGAGCGAGTGAGTGAGTGAGTGAGTGAGTGAGTGTGTGAGTGAGTGAATGATTGAATGCTGTGGTGTGAGTAATATTATGAGTGAGTGACTGAGTGACTGAGTGATTGACTGAGTGAGTGGGTGAGTGAGTGAGTGGGTGAGTGAGTGGGTGAGTGATTGAGTGAGTGAGTGAGTGATGGAGTGATTTTGTGAGAGAGAGGGTGATTGATAGATTGGCTTACTGAGTGAGTGAGGGAGTTGGTGAGCGAGTGAGTGATTCAGTCAGTCAGTCAATGAGTCATTATGTGAATCAGTTATTTGGTGATTGAGTGAGTTAGTGAGTGAGTGTGCGGGTGATTGAGTGAGTGTTTCCGTCAGTCAGTCCTTGAATGAATGAATGAATGAGTGTGTGTCATTCAGCGAGTGTGACTGAGTGTTTGATTGAGTGGGTGATAGATTGATTGATTGAATGAGGGTGTAAGTGAGTGAGTGTGCGAGTGAGTGAATGAGTGAGTGAGTGACTGATTGATTGAGTGAGTGAGTGAGTGAGTGAGTGAGTGAGTGAGTGGGTGAGTGAGTAAGTAAATTAATGAGTGAATGTTGTAGTGAGTGACATTTTGATTGAGTGTCTGAGTGAATGATTGATTGATTGAGTGAGTGAGTGTGTGAGTGAGTGAATGAGTGAGTGGGTGGGTGAGTGAGTGAGTAATTGTCTGAGGGAGTGATATCGCTCGGTGAGTGAGTTGATCAGTGACTGAGTGAGTGAGTTCGCCTGGTCTGTTAGTGAGTGTGAGTGAGTTCGCTTTGTGAGTGAGTGAGTGAGTTCGCTTTATGAGGGAGTGAATATGTGCGTGATTGTGTGTGTGGGTGGGCTTGAGGGATTTAGTGAGTGAGTGACTTAGCTTTTTAGTGAGTGATTGATTGAGTGAATGTTTGAGTGAATGATAGATTGATTGATTTTTTGAGTGAGTGAGTGAGTGAGCGAAGGAGTGAGTGAGTGAGTGTGTGAGTGAGTGTGTGAGTGGCTGGGTGTGTGGTAGTTTGTGTGTGGATGTGCGAATGAATAAATGGGTGAGTGAGTGAGTGAGTGATTGAGTGAGTGATTGAGTGTGTGTATAGGTGGATGAGTGTATGAGTGAGGGTGGGTGGGTGAGTGGGTGGGTGAATGAGTGAGTGAGTGGTTGTGTGCGTGAAGGGAATGAGTGAGTGATTGAGTCATTGATTGAATTTCTGTGATTGTGTGAGTAAGTGTGGGAATGACTGAATGAGTGATTGATTGATTGAATGAGTGAGTGAGTGAGTGAGTGATCGATTGAGTGCGTGAGTGAGTTAGTGAGTGAGTGAGAGAGTGAGTGGTTGAGTTCGATTGTTGACTGGGAGATTTCGGTTGGTTAATCAGTGATTGAGTGATTGAGTATGTGATTGAATCAGTGTGTGATTGGTTGAGTGACTGTGTTAGAGAGTGAATGACTTAGTGAGTGAATAATTGGGCGGGTGGATAAATGTGTTCGATTTTTGAATGAGTGATTTAACTTGAGGGTGGTGGGGTTCGCTTGTTGAATTGGTGAGTGATTGACTGGTAGATCGATTGATTGAATGGTTGATTGATTGATCGATGGATTTATTGAGTGATTTCTGGTTCGTTTGTTTGTTTGTTTGTTTGATTGATTGATTGGTCGGTTAGTGTGTTGGTTGGGTGGTTGGTTGGTTGGTTGGTTT
>CANUEZ040000077.1:230000-232500 GCA_948099385.1 Fasciola hepatica
AGTTTGTTGGTTGGTTGGTTGGTTGGTTGATTGATTGGTTGGTTGGTTGGTTGGTTGGTTGGTTGGTTGGTTGGTTGGTTCGTTGGTTGGTTGGTTGGTTGGTTGGTTGGTTGGTTGGTTTTTTGGTTGGTTGATTGGTTGGTTGGTTGGTTGGTTGGTTGGTTGGTTGGTTGATTGATTGGTTGATTGGTTGGTTGGTTGGTTGGTTGGTTGATTGGTTGGTTGGTTGGTTGGTCGGTTGGTTGGTTGATTGATTGATCGATTAAGTACGTGAATGAGTGAGTGTGTAAGTGAGTGAGCGAGTGAGTGATTTTGTGTGTGAGAGAGAGAGAGACAGAGAGAGTGTTTGATATATAGGCGGACTGAGTGAATGATTGAGTGAGCGAGTAAGTGATTCAGTCAGTCAGTCAATGAGTCAATATGTGAATTAGTGGTTTGGTGATTGAGTGAGTTAGTGAGTGAGTGAGTGAGTTATTGTGTGAGTGATTGAGTGTGTGTATGGGTGGATGAGTGTATGAGTGAGGGTGGGTGGGTGAGTGGGTGTTTGTGAATGAGTGAGTGAGTGGTTGTGTGCGTGAAGGGAATGAGTGAGTGATTGATTCATTGATTGAATTTCTGTTAGTGTGTGATTGAGTGTGTGAGTGAGTGAGAGGGTGAGTGAGTGCGTGGGTGAATGAGTAAGTCAGTGAGTGAGTGAGTGAGTAATTGAGTGAGCGAGTGAGCGAGTGAGTGAGTGAGTGAGTGAGTGAGTGTGTGAGTGAGTGAATGATTGAATGCTGTGGTGTGAGTAATATTATGAGTGAGTGACTGAGTGACTGAGTGATTGACTGAGTGAGTGGGTGAGTGAGTGAGTGGGTGAGTGAGTGGGTGAGTGAGTGAGTGAGTGAGTGAGTGAGTAAGTGAGTGAATTAGTGAGTGAGTGAGTGCGTGAGTGAGTGCGTGACTGAGTGATTGAGTGAGTGAGTGAGTGATGGAGTGATTTTGTGAGAGAGAGGGTGATTGATAGATTGGCTTACTGAGTGAGTGAGGGAGTTGGTGAGCGAGTGAGTGATTCAGTCAGTCAGTCAATGAGTCATTATGTGAATCAGTTATTTGGTGATTGAGTGAGTTAGTGAGTGAGTGAGTGAGTGATTGAGTGAGTGATTGAATGTGTGTATAGGTGGATGAGTGTATGAGTGAGGGTGGGTGGGTGAGTGGGTGGGAGAATGAGTGAGTGAGTGGTTGTGTGCGTGAAGGGAATGAGTGAGTGATTGAGTCATTGATTGAATTTCTGTTAGTGTGTGATTGAGTGTGTGAATGACTGAGTGAGTGATTGATTGATTGTTTGACTGACTGAGTGAGTGAATTTGCGAGAGAGAGAGAGACAGAGAGAGTGATTGATAAATAGGCTGACAGAGTGAGTCAGTGAGTGAGTGATTGATTGAGCGATTGAGTGATTCACTCATTCAGTCAATGAGTCATTATGTGAACCAGTGATTTGGTGATTGAGTGAGTTAGTGAGTGAGTGAGTGAGTGATTGAGTGAGTGAGTGAGTGAGTGTGTGTGTAGGTGGATGAGTGTATGAGTGAGGGTTGGTGGGTGAGTGGGTGAGTGAATGAGTGAGTGAGTGAGTGAGTCAGTGAGTCAGTGAGTGAGTGAGTGAGTGAGTGAGTGAGTGAGTGAGTGAGTGAGTGAGTGAGTGAGTGAGTGAGTGAGTGAGCGAGTGAGCGAGTGGGCGAGTGAGTGCGTGAGCGACAGAGTGAGTGAGTGAGTGATTGATTGACTGAGTGAGTGAATGAGTGAGTGAGTGAGTGAGTGAGTGAGTGAGTGAGTGAGTGAGTGAGTGAGTGAGTGAGTGATTGAGTGAGTGAGTGAGTGAGTGAGTGAGTGAGAGAGTGAGTGATTGAGTGGGTGAGTGAGTGAGTGAGTGAGTGAGTGAGTGAGTGTGAGTGTGAGTGCGTGAGTAAACGGATGAGTGAATGTTGTAGTGAGTGATATTCTGATTGAGTGTCTCAGTGAATGATTGATTGATTGATTGATTGATTGAGTGAGTGAGTGAGTGAGTGAGTGAGTGAGTGATTTTGTGAGAGAGAGGGTGATTGATAGATTGGCTGACTGAGTGAGTGAGGGAGTGTGTGAGCGAGTGAGTGATTCATCCAGTCAGTCAATGAGTCATTATGTGAATCACTGATTTGTTGATTGAGTGAGTTAGTGATTGAGTGTGCGGGTGATTGAGTGAGTGTTTCCGTCAGTCAGTCCTTGAATGAATGAATGAATGAGTGTGTGTCATTCAGCGAGTGTGACTGAGTGTTTGATTGAGTGGGTGATAGATTGATTGATTGAATGAGGGTGTAAGTGAGTGAGTGTGCGAGTGAGTGAATGAGTGAGTGAGTGACTGATTGATTGATTGAGTGAGTGAGTGAGTGAGTGAGTGAGTGAGTGAGTGAGTGAGTGGGTGAGTAAGTAAATTAATGAGTGAATGTTGTAGTGAGTGACATTTTGATTGAGTGTCTGAGTGAAT
>CANUEZ040000077.1:237500-315000 GCA_948099385.1 Fasciola hepatica
TTGATTGAGTGAGTGAGTGAGTTAATGAGTTTGTGAGTGAGTGGGTGATTGAGTGAGTGAGTGAGTGAATTTTGAGAGAGTGACTGATTGATAGATTGACAGACTGAGTGCGTGAGTGAGTGTGCGATTGTGTGAGTGAGTGAGTGAGTGAGTGAGTGAGTGAGTGAGTGAGTGAGTGAGTGAGTGAGTGTGCGGGTGATTGAGTGAGTGTTTCCGTCAGTCAGTCGTTGAATGAGTGAATGAGTGTGTGTAATTCAGCGAGTGTGAGTGAGTGTTTGATTGAGTGGGTGATAGATTGATTGATTTAATGAGTGTGTGAGTGTGTGAGTGTGCAAGTGAGTGAGTGATTGATTGATTGGTTGAGTGAGTGAGTGAGTGAGTGAGTGAGTGGTTGATTGATTGATTGAGTGATTTATTGAGTGAGTGAGTGAGTGAGTGTGTGAGTGAGTGAGTGATTGAGTTAGTGATTAATTGTTTCCATCAGTGAGCCGTTGAAAGAGTGAATGAGTGTGTGTAATTCAGCGAGTGTAACTGAGTGTTTGATTCAGTGGGTGATAGATTGATTGATTGAATGATTGTGTGAGTGAGTGAGTGTGCGATTGAGTGGGTGAGTGAGTGGGTAAATGAAAAAGTCAGTGGGTTGGTGTGTGCGTGAAGGGAATGAGTGAATGATTGAGCCATTGATTGAATTTCAGTGAGTGTGTGAGTGAGTAAGTGAGTGATTGATATATCAGTTGTTGAATGAATGATTGATTGTGTGTGAGGGAGTTGGCATGGGATTCACTGAGATTCTTAGTGAGTGTGTGATTGAGAGTGTGAGTGAGTGAGTGAGTGAGTGAGTGAGTGAGTGAGTGAGTGAGTGAGTGAGTGAGTGAGTGAGTGAGTGAGTGATTGAGTGAGTGATTGAGTGAGTGAGTACGCGGTTGATTGAGTGAGTGTTTCCGTCAGTCAGTCGTTGAATAAGTGAATGATTTTGTGTGATTGAGCGAGTGTGACTGAGTGTTTGATTCAGTGGGTGATAGAATAATTGATTGAATGAGTGTGTGAGTGAGTGAGTGTGCGAATGAAAGAATGAGTAAGTGATTGAGTGACTGAGGGATTGACTGAGTGAGTGATTGACTGAGTGAGTGAGTGAGTTCCTGAGTGGGTGAGTGAGTTAGCGAGTGAGTGAGTTAGTGAGTGAGTGAGTTAGTGAGTGAGTGAGCGGTTATGTGAGTGAGTGAGTGAGTGAGCGATTGAGTGTGTGAGTGAATGAATGAATGAGTGAGTGAGTGATTGAGTGAGTGAGTGAGTGAGTGAGTGAGTGAGTGAGTGAGTGAGTGAGTGGGTGGGTGGGTGAGTGAGTGAATGCGTGAGTGATTTTGTGAATGCGTGAGTGTGTGAGTGGGTAAGTGAATGAGTGAATGAATTTGTGAGCGAGTGCGCTATTGATAGATTAGCTGACTGAATGAGTGAGAGAGTGTGTGAACGTGTGAGCGTGTCATTGTTTCGTTACTTATTTGTTTGATTGAGTGAGAGAGTGATTGAATGAGTGAGTGAGTGAGTAAGTGACGGAGTGAGTGAGTGAGTGAGTGAGTGGGTGAGTGAGTGAGTGAGTGAGTGAGTGAGTGAGTGAGTGAGTGCGTGAGTGCGTGAGTGAGTGAGTGAGTGAGTGAGTGAGTGAGTGAGTGAGTGAGTGTGTAAGTGAGTGAGTGAGTGAGCGGTTATGTGAGTGAGTGAGTGAGCGATTGAGTGTGTGAGTGAATGAATGAATGATTGAGTGAGTGAGTGAGTGAGTGAGTGAGTGAGTGAGTGGGAGAGTGAGTGGGAGAGTGAGTGAGTGAGTGAGTGAGTGAGTGAGTGAGTGAGTGAGTGAGTGAATGAGTGAGTGAGTGAGTGAGTGGGTGGGTGAGTGAGTGAGTGATTGACTGAGTGAGTGGGTGAGTGATTGACTGAGTGAGTGGGTGTGTGAGTGATTGAGTCAGTGATTGAGTGAGTGAGTGTGTGCGTGCGTGAGTGTCAGAGTGAGTGAGTAAGTGTTTGTTTGTTTGTTTGTTTGATGGATTAATTGGGTGATTGATTGATTGATTGATTGAGTGAGTGAGTTAATGAGTTTGTGAGTGAGTGGGTGATTGAGTGAGTGAGTGAGTGAATTTTGAGAGAGTGACTGATTGATAGATTGACAGACTGAGTGCGTGAGTGAGTGTGCGATTGTGTGAGTGAGTGAGTGAGTGAGTGAGTGAGTGAGTGAGTGAGTGAGTGAGTGAGTGAGTGTGTGAGTGTGCGGGTGATTGAGTGAGTGTTTCCGTCAGTCAGTCGTTGAATGAGTGAATGAGTGTGTGTAATTCAGCGAGTGTGAGTGAGGGTTTGATTGAGTGGGTGATAGATTGATTGATTTAATGAGTGTGTGAGTGTGTGAGTGTGCAAGTGAGTGAGTGATTGATTGATTGATTGAGTTAGTGAGTGAGTGAGTGAGTGAGTGAGTGAGTGAGTGAGTGGTTGATTGCTTGATTGAGTGATTTATTGAGTGATGGAGTGAGTGAGTGTGTGAGTGAGTGAATGATTGAGTTAGTGATTAATTGTTTCCATCAGTGAGCCGTTGAAAGAGTGAATGAGTGTGTGTAATTCAGCGAGTGTAACTGAGTGTTTGATTCAGTGGGTGATAGATTGATTGATTGAATGATTGTGTGAGTGAGTGAGTGTGCGATTGAGTGGGTGAGTGAGTGGGTAAATGAACAAGTCAGTGGGTTGGTGTGTGCGTGAAGGGAATGAGTGAATGATTGAGTCATTGATTGAATTTCAGTGAGTGTGTGATTGAGTGTGTGAGTGAGTAAGTGAGTGATTGATATATCAGTTGTTGAATGAATGATTGATTGTGTGTGAGGGAGTTGGCATGGGATTCACTGAGATTCTTAGTGAGTGTGTGATTGAGAGTGTGAGTGAGTGAGTGAGTGAGTGAGTGAGTGAGTGAGTGAGTGAGTGAGTGAGTGAGTGAGTGAGTGAGTGAGTGAGTGAGTGAGTGAGTGAGTGAGTGAGTGAGTGCGTGCGTGGGTGAGTGCGTGGGTGAGTGGGTGGGTGAGTGAGTGAGTGAGTGAGTGAGTGAGTGAGTGAGTGAGTGAGTGAGTGAGTGGGAGAGTGAGTGGGAGAGTGAAAGAATGAGTGAGTGATTGATTGATTGATTGGGTGAGTGAGTGGTTGAGTGAGTGGTTGTGTTTGTGTGTGAGTGTGTGAATGAGTATGTGAATGAATGATGCTGTGAGTGTTTGAGTGAATGAATGATTGTGTGTGAGTGAGTGGGCTTGGGATTCAGTGAGATTTTTAGTGAGTGAGTGATTGAGTTTGTGAGTTTGTGTGAGTGAGTGGATGACTGACTGACTGAGTGAGTGAGTGTGTGAGTGAGTGGTTGAGTGATTGAATGTTGTAATGAGTAATATTCTGAGTGAGTGACTGTGTGACTGATTGATTGAGTGAGTTAGTGGGTGAGTGACTGGATGATTGATTGAGTGAGTCAGTGATTGAGTGAGTGAGTGTGTGCGTGCGTGAGTGTCAGAGTGAGTGAGTAAGTGTTTGTTTGTTTGTTTGTTTGATGGATTAATTGAGTGATTGATTGATTGATTGAGTGAGTGAGTGAGTTAATGAGTTTGTGAGTGAGTGGGTGATTGAGTGAGTGAGTGAGTGAATTTTGAGAGAGTGACTGATTGATAGATTGACAGACTGAGTGCGTGAGTGAGTGTGCGATTGTGTGAGTGAGTGAGTGAGTGAGTGAGTGAGTGAGTGAGTGAGTGAGTGAGTGAGTGAGTGTGCGGGTGATTGAGTGAGTGTTTCCGTCAGTCAGTCGTTGAATGAGTGAATGAGTGTGTGTAATTCAGCGAGTGTGAGTGAGTGTTTGATTGAGTGGGTGATAGATTGATTGATTTAATGAGTGTGTGAGTGTGTGAGTGTGCAAGTGAGTGAGTGATTGATTGATTGATTGAGTGAGTGAGTGAGTGAGTGAGTGAGTGGTTGATTGATTGATTGAGTGATTTATTGAGTGATGGAGTGAGTGAGTGTGTGAGTGAGTGAGTGATTGAGTTAGTGATTAATTGTTTCCATCAGTGAGCCGTTGAAAGAGTGAATGAGTGTGTGTAATTCAGCGAGTGTAACTGAGTGTTTGATTCAGTGGGTGATAGATTGATTGATTGAATGATTGTGTGAGTGAGTGAGTGTGCGATTGAGTGGGTGAGTGAGTGGGTAAATGAACAAGTCAGTGGGTTGGTGTGTGCGTGAAGGGAATGAGTGAATGATTGAGTCATTGATTGAATTTCAGTGAGTGTGTGATTGAGTGTGTGAGTGAGTAAGTGAGTGATTGATATATCAGTTGTTGAATGAATGATTGATTGTGTGTGAGGGAGTTGGCATGGGATTCACTGAGATTCTTAGTGAGTGTGTGATTGAGAGTGTGAGTGAGTGAGTGAGTGAGTGAGTGAGTGAGTGAGTGAGTGAGTGAGTGAGTGAGTGAGTGAGTGAGTGAGTGAGTGAGTGAGTGAGTGAGTGAGTGAGTGAGTGAGTGATTGACTGAGTGAGTGAATGAGTGAGTGAGTGAGTGAGTGAGTGAGTGAGTGAGTGAGTGAGTGAGTGAGTGAGTGAGTGAGTGAGTGAGTGAGTGAGTGGGAGAGTGAGTGGGAGAGTGAAAGAATGAGTGAGTGAGTGATTGATTGATTGGGTAAGTGAGTGGTTGAGTGAGTGGTTGTGTTTGTGTGTGAGTGTGTGAATGAGTAAGTGAATGAATGATGCTGTGAGTGTTTGAGTGAATGAATGATTGTGTGTGAGTGAGTGGGCTTGGGATTCAGTGAGATTTTTAGTGAGTGAGTGATTGAGTTTGTGAGTGTGTGTGAGTGAGTGGATGACTGACTGACTGAGTGAGTGAGTGTGTGAGTGAGTGGTTGAGTGATTGAATGTTGTAATGAGTAATATTCTGAGTGAGTGACTGTGTGACTGATTGATTGAGTGAGTTAGTGGGTGAGTGACTGGATGATTGATTGAGTGAGTGAGTGAGTGAGTGAGTGGGTGAGTGAGTGAGTGAGTGAGTGAGTGAGTGAGTGAGTGAGTGAGTGAGTGAGTGAGTGAGTGAGTGAGTGAGTGAGTGAGTGAGTGAGTGAGTGTCTAAGTGAGTGAGTGAGTGAGCGGTTATGTGAGTGAGTGAGTGAGCGATTGAGTGTGTGAGTGAATGAATGAATGATTGAGTGAGTGAGTGAGTGAGTGAGCGAGTGGGAGAGTGAGTGGGAGAGTGAGTGAGTGAGTGAGTGAGTGAGTGAGTGAATGAGTGAGTGAGTGAGTGAGTGGGTGGGTGAGTGAGTGAGTGATTGACTGAGTGAGTGGGTGAGTGATTGACTGAGTGAGTGGGTGTGTGAGTGATTGAGTCAGTGATTGAGTGAGTGAGTGTGTGCGTGCGTGAGTGTCAGAGTGAGTGAGTAAGTGTTTGTTTGTTTGTTTGTTTGATGGATTAATTGGGTGATTGATTGATTGATTGAGTGAGTGAGTGAGTTAATGAGTTTGTGAGTGAGTGGGTGATTGAGTGAGTGAGTGAGTGAATTTTGAGAGAGTGACTGATTGATAGATTGACAGACTGAGTGCGTGAGTGAGTGTGCGATTGTGTGAGTGAGTGAGTGAGTGAGTGAGTGAGTGAGTGAGTGAGTGAGTGAGTGAGTGAGTGTGTGAGTGTGCGGGTGATTGAGTGAGTGTTTCCGTCAGTCAGTCGTTGAATGAGTGAATGAGTGTGTGTAATTCAGCGAGTGTGAGTGAGGGTTTGATTGAGTGGGTGATAGATTGATTGATTTAATGAGTGTGTGAGTGTGTGAGTGTGCAAGTGAGTGAGTGATTGATTGATTGATTGAGTTAGTGAGTGGGTGAGTGAGTGAGTGAGTGAGTGAGTGGTTGATTGATTGATTGAGTGATTTATTGAGTGATGGAGTGAGTGAGTATGTGAGTGAGTGAGTGATTGAGTTAGTGATTAATTGTTTCCATCAGTGAGCCGTTGAAAGAGTGAATGAGTGTGTGTAATTCAGCGAGTGTAACTGAGTGTTTGATTCAGTGGGTGATAGATTGATTGATTGAATGATTGTGTGAGTGAGTGAGTGTGCGATTGAGTGGGTGAGTGAGTGGGTAAATGAACAAGTCAGTGGGTTGGTGTGTGCGTGAAGGGAATGAGTGAATGATTGAGTCATTGATTGAATTTCAGTGAGTGTGTGATTGAGTGTGTGAGTGAGTAAGTGAGTGATTGATATATCAGTTGTTGAATGAATGATTGATTGTGTGTGAGGGAGTTGGCATGGGATTCACTGAGATTCTTAGTGAGTGTGTGATTGAGAGTGTGAGTGAGTGAGTGAGTGAGTGAGTGAGTGAGTGAGTGAGTGAGTGAGTGAGTGAGTGAGTGAGTGAGTGAGTGAGTGCGTGGGTGAGTGCGTGGGTGAGTGGGTGGGTGAGTGAGTGAGTGAGTGAGTGAGTGAGTGAGTGAGTGAGTGAGTGAGTGAGTGAGTGAGTGAGTGAGTGGGAGAGTGAGTGGGAGAGTGAAAGAATGAGTGAGTGATTGATTGATTGATTGGGTGAGTGAGTGGTTGAGTGAGTGGTTGTGTTTGTGTGTGAGTGTGTGAATGAGTAAGTGAATGAATGATGCTGTGAGTGTTTGAGTGAATGAATGATTGTGTGTGAGTGAGTGGGCTTGGGATTCAGTGAGATTTTTAGTGAGTGAGTGATTGAGTTTGTGAGTTTGTGTGAGTGAGTGGATGACTGACTGACTGAGTGAGTGAGTGTGTGAGTGAGTGGTTGAGTGATTGAATGTTGTAATGAGTAATATTCTGAGTGAGTGACTGTGTGACTGATTGATTGAGTGAGTTAGTGGGTGAGTGACTGGATGATTGATTGAGTGAGTCAGTGATTGAGTGAGTGAGTGTGTGCGTGCGTGAGTGTCAGAGTGAGTGAGTAAGTGTTTGTTTGTTTGTTTGTTTGATGGATTAATTGAGTGATTGATTGATTGATTGAGTGAGTGAGTGAGTTATTGAATTTGTGAGTGAGTGGGTGATTGAGTGAGTGAGTGAGTGAATTTTGAGAGAGTGACTGATTGATAGATTGACAGACTGAGTGCGTGAGTGAGTGTGCGATTGTGTGAGTGAGTGAGTGAGTGAGTGAGTGAGTGAGTGAGTGAGTGAGTGTGCGGGTGATTGAGTGAGTGTTTCCGTCAGTCAGTCGTTGAATGAGTGAATGAGTGTGTGTAATTCAGCGAGTGTGAGTGAGTGTTTGATTGAGTGGGTGATAGATTGATTGATTTAATGAGTGTGTGAGTGTGTGAGTGTGCAAGTGAGTGAGTGATTGATTGATTGATTGAGTGAGTGAGTGAGTGAGTGAGTGAGTGAGTGAGTGAGTGAGTGAGTGGTTGATTGATTGATTGAGTGATTTATTGAGTGAATGAGTGAGTGAGTGTGTGAGTGAGTGAGTGATTGAGTTAGTGATTAATTGTTTCCATCAGTGAGCCGTTGAAAGAGTGAATGAGTGTGTGTAATTCAGCGAGTGTAACTGAGTGTTTGATTCAGTGGGTGATAGATTGATTGATTGAATGATTGTGTGAGTGAGTGAGTGTGCGATTGAGTGGGTGAGTGAGTGGGTAAATGAACAAGTCAGTGGGTTGGTGTGTGCGTGAAGGGAATGAGTGAATGATTGAGTCATTGATTGAATTTCAGTGAGTGTGTGATTGAGTGTGTGAGTGAGTAAGTGAGTGATTGATATATCAGTTGTTGAATGAATGATTGATTGTGTGTGAGGGAGTTGGCATGGGATTCACTGAGATTCTTAGTGAGTGTGTGATTGAGAGTGTGAGTGAGTGAGTGAGTGAGTGAGTGAGTGAGTGAGTGAGTGAGTGAGTGAGTGAGTGAGTGAGTGAGTGAGTGAGTGAGTGAGTGAGTGAGTGAGTGAGTGAGTGAGTGAGTGAGTGAGTGAGTGAGTGAGTGAGTGATTGACTGAGTGAGTGAATGAGTGAGTGAGTGAGTGAGTGAGTGAGTGAGTGAGTGAGTGAGTGAGTGAGTGAGTGAGTGAGTGAGTGAGTGAGTGAGTGAGTGAGTGAGTGAGTGGGAGAGTGAGTGGGAGAGTGAAAGAATGAGTGAGTGATTGATTGATTGATTGGGTGAGTGAGTGGTTGAGTGAGTGGTTGTGTTTGTGTGTGAGTGTGTGAATGAGTAAGTGAATGAATGATGCTGTGAGTGTTTGAGTGAATGAATGATTGTGTGTGAGTGAGTGGGCTTGGGATTCAGTGAGATTTTTAGTGAGTGAGTGATTGAGTTTGTGAGTGTGTGTGAGTGAGTGGATGACTGACTGACTGAGTGAGTGAGTGTGTGAGTGAGTGGTTGAGTGATTGAATGTTGTAATGAGTAATATTCTGAGTGAGTGACTGTGTGACTGATTGATTGAGTGAGTTAGTGGGTGAGTGACTGGATGATTGATTGAGTGAGTGAGTGAGTGAGTGAGTGGGTGAGTGAGTGAGTGTGTTGGTGAATAAGTGAGTGGGTGGTTGATTTCGATTTCTGACTGAGAGATTTCGGTTAGGTAATCAGTGAGTGAGTGATTGAGTGAGTGAGCCAGTGGGTGATTCTGTCAGTCATTGAATCATTATACGAATCAGTGATTTGGTGGTTGAGTGAGTCAGTGAGTTTGTGAGTGAGTGAATGAGTGAGTGAGTGATCGAGTTGGTGATTGAGTGTTCCCATCAGTCAGTCGTTGAATAAGTGAATGATTTTTGTGTTTGAGCGAGTTTGACTGAGTGTTTGATTGACTGGGTGATAGATTGATTGATTGAATGAGTGTGTGAGTGAGTGATTGTGCAAATGAGTGAGTGAGTGAGTGAGTGTTTGCGTGAAGGGAATGAGTGAGTGATTGAGTCATTGACTGAATTTCAGTGAGTGTGTGACTGAGTGTTTGAGTGAGTGAGTGAATGAGTGAGTGAATGAATGTTGTGGTGATTAATGTTCTGATTGAGCGACTGAGTGAGTGATTGATTGAGTGAGTGAGTGATAGAGTGACTGACGGAGAGATATCGCTTGGTGAGTGAGTTGATCCGTGAGTGAGTGAGTGTGTTCGCCTGGTGTGTTAGTGTGTGAGTAATTTCGCTTTGTGAGTGAGTGAGTTGATCAGTGAGTGAGTGAGTGAGTTCGCTTGATGAGGGAGTGAATATGTGCGTGATTGTGTGTGTGGGTGGGCTTGAGGGATTTAGTGAGTGAGTGACTTCGCTTCTTTAGTGAGCGAATGATTGAGTGAATGATTGATTGCGTGAGTGAGTGAGTGAGTGAGGTAGTGAGTGAGTGAATGAGTGAATGATTGAGTGAGTGAGTAAGTGGGTGAGTGAGTTCGCTTGGTGAGTGAGGGGGTGATTTGAGATCTTATGAAGACTTTCGGTTGGTGGCTGTATCGCTCGTGTATCATGTGTCGTGTGAGCATATTTTTTATTCGGAATGAATGTGAGCAAATAGGGAAATCGACAAAGACCGCTGACGTTGCATCTGATGAAATCAAAGCGTTTGTTGACTGGTAGGTCATTCAGCTTTGATGAGTAATGTGTACGATTATTGATCGATTGATATTTTCTGTAGTGTGATGAACAAGTTACCTTTTTTTCAGTAAGCCGCATAACCAACGTTTCATTTTCCAGACGTTTTGCGCAAACAAGTGCTACATTCCTGAATGACACTGTTTGCCTTGGTTTGCTAGCTGCGCTTTTTGGGGGCAAATTTCAATACTGGCTGTCGTCCGAATTGCGGAGGCTAATCAGTTCAGTCAAGAAAGTTACTAAATTTGTCTCCGAAAAAGCGTTTTTATCCCCAAAACTGAATCAGTCGGAGGGGAAAAACACTGATTGCTTCTTGTCTGTTTATCTTTGGTTGGCAAAATCAAATTGTGATGAGTCACACTAGAAGATAGGACATGATTTACTGATTGAATCTGTGTGTAGACCGGATTCAACATCAGGGACGAATAATTGTTGTGTCACAAAATCCTTGATCAAGGGTATCACCTAGGGAACTTATTCGTATCTAAATCTGCACACTTTCGTGGGATGCTAACTGACGCACTGATACTATCCGCGCCAAGTGTTCCACGTGCGCTTTACAGTGCGTTTCCCAGGGTCTTCGCAGTAGCTGAAGTTCATACTGATTACCGACTTTTCGTGTAGGCTAAGTGGGACAGCGCCAGGTTGAAACATGACAAACACATTTCAACGGGCATCTCTCAAAATCGGGCAGCGATCTCGCTTTGGCATAGGGGATTTTTGGAATCACATGGTCAGCGAGGCGGGAAAATCTACCATCGGTCAGAAAACAGAGCATCATTGTACAAACAAGCTGGTACAGTTCTGTTTTGCCGATTTCGTGGTCTACCGCGGACCAAAAACGTCATGTGATAGTCTTTGGGCATTGACGCATGTGTACCGAAAGTGGATAATGTCATATGCAGTTGACCGTGTGTATTCTCAAAATTTTGTTACTGTAAACGGTGCAGTTGGAAGTGCTTCAGTTTGTTCTCTATGCATAGTCATCTAGAAGTCTGAGTCTATCTATTCTACCTGTTCCCAGCCTATCTATTTTATTTCCGTTTTGGCCGCTCCAGATTGTTGTTCCGTCAAAAATTTTATTGATTTGACCTCAGTTAAAGAATTTATCAAATAATATCAATGCCTAACTCACTGCTGAAGACCATGGAACTACAGTACAGCTCTTTCATTCTTGCCATAAATTATCAGTAGTGCGTATCCCTCATGCCTCTACTGGGACTCGAACGCTGTTCTAGAAAAATATCTTGGCAACAGACTATCCGGCAGGCTCTCAGTGGTAGTCTCCCTCTGCCACCGGATCGGAAAGGTAACAGCCTCTCACCTGTACGGTGATAAACTTCTCAAATAAAACGCCAATTGTTTATATCAGCAGCGGTTCAGCAGCATGCAGGGCAGTTTTTCCAGTTTCTAACCCCAAGTGGTGGTCTACGCAGGCAGGTTTATCACATGACCATCAACACGCGTTAGCCCTGCAACCATATGGCCACGGAATGAACTGTACACTTCCGACCTGACGAAAACTGCACTGAATAAAATCCAGGTAAGAATTACACTTCCATGTATGCAGCTGTTGTCGAAATTTTAGTGGAGAAAATACTTCCCTGATAATGAATTTTATTGATTTTTTATATGGTACCGAACAAAGGTTGGGAATGCAAAATTCCCCATTAGTTTATTTTTTTCGTATCAGTTCGTCAGTGTTCTTTGTGCAGTTGAATTTGTGTGACCTTGGTCACCATGACAGACTTGCCCGAAGCTTGAAGGTACGAATTCTGTAAACCATGAATTATGAATAACTTATTAAACTTATGAAGATACAACCCAACCCAAATGGTTTCTATCAATGATGGGTAAACGCTGGTCTTGCTAGGAGTAGTTCTATTTATTGATGTTTTGCTCATATTCATGCCTAATTGAGAGAGGCAAAGTCAATAAAAATCTCTTTGGAGAATATAATATTATACAGCGGTTTACTATTAATTTCGCGATTGAAGGTAGGCTAGCGGGAAATACTTCTATGGTTGATTTGCATCGCATGACCTTGAACTCAAGGCTTTATCAGCGCAGTACGATAAGCGTCCATTTTGTTTCTGCAGTGACCGGGAAATTTGCACTGAGAACAAAGATATTCCACTGTTTTACTGAATAAAAGATATTTGAAGTCCTGATAACGTATCTAACATGTGCTTCGTGAAAGATATTGTTCAGAACCTTCCTGTGAATCAACAGACTTTTTCGCATTATTCATTTAAAATTCATGTCAAAAAGGTGCTTTTGGCAATCTTGCATCTTGATAAAATTGGGTAACAAGAAGAGCAACAAATATATCGGAAGACAAGATTTCCCAGAAAATTCCTGTATCTCACTAAGTTGAAGGATAAAGTAATGTAAGCTGTTCTATCTTTCAGCGGGTCAAAGTCCAGCCCTTACGAGCAACAAAGTCGGTCACGTAGCAGTCACAAATATATTCAAATAGCAAGGCCAATAGTTTTCGGTTATCGATCAATTTTGTATGCTACTTAGTAAAACTGTGAGGACTCACCAAAAAGTGATTCAAGATAAGAAATTCGCGATGAACCTCATTCTTCCAATGACTTCGAGTTTTTGAAAGGTATCGGTTTGTGGAGGCTGCTTCAAATCAGTATCAATTATGTTGAGGGAGTGCTATCGAGGACAATCTGAACAATACAAAATTCATTAAGCTTGAAAATATAAATGTCTCCACTTTGTCAGAAAGAAAATTTCTCTGGAAGACCAAGTCGCTACTGGATGAATACTCTCGTTATACCTCGTTTGAGGCTGCTCACCTTACGGCCGTGGACATACCAATTTATTTTCTATATTCATGTACAGTATTGCAACCAAGGGCCGTTCGAAGGTCCGTGTGTTACAACTGCCTCATAACAGCTCGGATTCAACTTTATTGAGGATTTATTTTTGTCGTAAAATAATGAGCAAATGACTGTCTTCACATTGGGCTTCAGAAGCGAGAATGGTGTGCACAATACAGCCCAGTATAACTAGGGGTATCGTAGCTGAGCCGGGCGAACACTATGCCTGAAGAGCTTGAAGCAAGTCACTCATGGAAGAATTAAACGAGAATAGTGTACAAATAGAACAGTATGGTAGAAGTGTGCATGTAAACCAACACATCTTACATTTGTAATTGCGTTTCATAATCGCACACGTTTGTGGATCCGTGCTTTGTACGGAATGGCGAAATTAGTAAATTTGTCGTCCCTTGTTCCTCGTGGAGAAGAAAGACAACCCGGAATAACTTTGTGTTTACTAATTACAAATTGGTGAATGCAGTTAGCCTAAGGCGTTTGCGTCAGGGGACAGAATAATTCCAAATCGTACCACTGCTATTCGGGTTATGACAATACCTGAAGGTAATAATGTCTTCATAATAATGCACTGGTGTATCGAAAAGGCATATTCAGTTTACGCAGACCGCGGGAGCACTGTGCACAGCTGTTCTATTTAGATCGCACATTGTCATCAATCGCAACGTATGGTATTCGAGCCCCTTTTGTGACACGTATTCGGGGTGAAGGATTGCAAATCACACACGTGACCACTAAAGACTAATCGGAATGGTTCCCGTGCATCCGCCTCACTGTAATAGCTCTGGACGTGGACTACGCCTCAACAACAGAGCGACAGACTCCAACACTTAACTTCCTCACAGAGACCGAAGTAGAGCATGCCAATGAGATCCGGTGTGGGCAGCCTAGTGTTACGGTGTTTGTAATTCACTGTCCTCCATGTCACTGTTTGATCCCTCATTTGTGACACAATATTGCCGATGATTCCACGCAAGTCAGAGAAAACAGATGCACTGTCATTCCATGGTTTCCGGTGGTAAGTTGGGTGTTGACAATGCATGACCGGGACGGGTCAAAGGGTTGTCATTGTGAACTTTGGATAGTTACAACCAGGGTTCGATTCCCACCACCGTCGGCCACTTTCCCATTTGGTAGCCCATCATCAGACGCAAACTCACTCCTGAATTGTTGTAGGTTGTTGTATAGAAAATAAAAAAGAAGTACTTTGCGCATTATTGAGAATAGGAAGGTCGTAGGAAAACAAACGAAAGGTGAGATATCGGTCGTAGCATAATGCAACGTTACACTGGCCGAGTCTCGAAACCAAAATAAGTCAATCAAAAGTTGAGGTTCCACAGCATTCATCGAAGAAGAAAAAAAACAGTACAGGTGCGGCTTCCGAACTCTGTTAAATTGGGCACGAAACGAAAATACATTGACATTGACAAAGTCTCCAGAGAATTTGGGCAGCAACACTAGAACGGAAACCGAAATAATAATTACCTAAAAGACAATCGAACAAGTAAAGTACTGCCATAGATTTAGAAAAATATTCCATTCGATTGCAGGACTATTCCAGCCAAAACTGAAGCAATACAGACATTGCAACTTTAGCTGTGCCAAAATGTGTACAGAAAGACTAGCACAATTCCCAGATAGAAAACATCGCGTACACTAGGTCAAGGGTCATAGTTGCGACTGACTCCATGTTGGTCGTACCCCACCCCAACCGCCCCTGGGGGGAAAAGTGGGGTGGGAAGAGCATAAACACAATCTACCTACTTTTTGTTAGTTATTTCCTTTCTATTATATAATGGTAGTGCACTATTTCAAGGACTAGGACAGAACAGTATGAAGCCAACCATGATGACCGTTTGATCACCACGCACTTGAAGCGCATAACGAACGCAGTTCCACTCGGGATGACGTTCCAACTTGAGATCATGCAGCCGCGAGATACATAAGGACGTCACTAATATTTGGGCAATCCTATACCGCTTCCAATAATAGGCACATCAAACTGACTCCTTTTTAACGGCTCGTGAAACGCAGGAGTGCAAAATAACTCACGAAAAGAATATTGGGGTGTGGATCCAAAACGAACTGAATCCCGGCAGAAAATTTCCAATTGTGTGAACACATTCACCAGGCTTCAACATCATCTTCCACAGAGTTGTTCATAAATTCAAGTTTACTGCAAAGATCGGAATTTTGATGATTAGAAAACGAGTATAGTGGTCATCACCTGCGAACTCAGGAAATCACCTAGACTGATTATTGAACTTATGTGCTGGCCATTTCAAGCTCAGCTTTCAGCGGCTTTTGAAGACCATGAAACACTATCAGTATTCCAAACCGTGATGAAAATCAGAGTGTCCACTCGTGCAGAAGATCAAGAATGCTGGGTTTAGAATTAGTGAGACTTTTGACTTACAACGTCCAAACTGAAACATGAACTTGGAGGTGGTTTTACCATCACGTTGTCCCTTGTGAATACGGTTCGAGTGTTGCCAGCTTGTGTCGACGTCAGTCTGTCTGTCTGACTCTCTATCCGTGTGTGTGTGTGTGTATGTGTGTGTGTATTTTCAACTAATGTATAGTACATTATCATTCGGGTCTCTTAATTGTGATGTGATTCCATCTTGACGCAGTTCGGTTCATTTTTCTGTTTGGCCAAGTTAACCATCAGATCTGGCCATCATTGTATCACTTGTTGCCTAGCAAGGTTTCATTCTCCACGTTTGGCTAAATTGTATCCTGGTTAGTTATGTGAAGGTGGGAGAACCGACCCGACCACCACTGACCCAAACCGCAGTTACTGTCTGATTCGAGTAGATAAGGTCATGTTGGTTGCTCCTTCGTGTTCGGGGGCAGCCAACCACACCGACCAAACGGCGAGAACGAGAGGAATTCTGCCTTGGGTTAAGGTTGAACCGATATCAACCTAGAAACATCTAACATCCATACCGAACGTGGCCTTTTACAGAATTACTTCACGCACACTTTTCTGGCCAAAGGGTGGAGTCATTTGTGGGCGGGCACAATAATACACCATTCGCGTTCAGAAACTACGCGGGGTTGTGTACGGTCATGATCGGTCAGCGGAGCAACGTGCAAGTGTGTTCATGCCCGATGGACGAGGTGGCAGTGGATTGACTCACACATCTACCAAATAAATCCGTGCTATTATTACCGATCGCATTTTTGAAGGTGTGATTGGGATGACTCATCGGACGAGTCGAACGCAACATCATCGTTGCCGATCCTGCCGCTCTGGTGCCCCATCAGGGAAGGGTCGGTACCGACCGAGGGAAGCCCATTTGTTACGGGATGAACAAGTGATTTTGGGGTAGTGTTATCCTTCACGCTGACAGCGCGGGAGAATGAAAGCACGCGTCACAGATATGTTGTCGTCCTCGTCAGTTCTGGCTGCCCCAACAAACCCGGGCGAATGGCGGCAACACGGAGCTGTCAAAACAGAAAACCGACATTGCACAAGACTACATAAGTACATATTATTTTTGTCTGTCGGAGGAACAAGTGGTTTCGGGTCCACTAAGTATCTGATGGGATGATTCATCAAGCAAGCAGTTTTGGGAGCTGCATTATTGCTGGCAAGCCACGAAAACACGGTGATGCTGATTCATCGGACTTGTTGGACTATATCCGAATCTGCGATTGGGAACCCATTCGTTATCGACCGTGTGGCATTCAATGTATTTTTGAAGAGAAAATATTCTCATTATTGTCCAGTCCGCAGGCTGTGCTGACAAGTACTGATTTTACATCATTGGAGTAGTGTGATGGCATTTGCGAAGCGAAGATTGTTTATGAAGCCCTCCCCCCTCCACGCCCAAGGGTTGCGTTGGAGCGTATCAGGAAGCGCGAGGGACCAGTGCTGGGTTCGCTCACGCCATTCATGAGTCCAGCTCCCCATAAACAGTCAGATGTACAGACAATAATAACTTTGATAGATATTGTACGGTTCACACACATCGCGAAGCTCTCCACAAACTGAGATGGATGTTTGTTCACGTGGCACTTTATCACAGGGCAATAAACACTGTCAAGTTCACAAGAATACCCCATTGATCATTCTCAACTGCTTACATGATGACGTGTTCCTTGCTTACCGAAAGCTAAGCAAGAACAACTTGGCCACTTCTGAAACTCCACTGGCAGAAATTAACTCATCGTTGCAATCAATCATTCGCCCACTGTTAGTCAAAAGTTGTACGTTCCGAACTTATAAAAGACTTGGTACTCACTTATTATTAGTTGGGTCGATTATTGGTTATTAATCATCGGAAAAAGGTAGTTAGAAACCGAGTGGATAAATTTTCTTGGAAGTACACTACCGGGTTGTGAGGTTATTGCTGCTCATCAGGTACGTGTGCCTGGTACCAATCTGTTTACTGATCCTCGTACCTACACAACCAGTAGATGTTCTAATCACTATAGTCGCATTTGTTGACTCTCCAACGAGGTGCATCCGGTCACATTCCTGAAACAGAAGTTAGATTATTTGTGCGTAATTAATCATGATTCAAAATAGAGTCCAATCACATTCGTATTCTGTGCATGCTGTGCTAGCAGAAACTCGAACTAAACTGATGAAGTCTACTAGACACGGGCACCGGTGTCAATGGAAAATTTATTCGCATACGCTTACCAGAAAACTCCAAATTTCTTTCTGAGCACTCAGGCATTATCTCGTCCACAACTGTCCACAGAAAAGCGTGTGACGTGTAATTTCAGTTTTCGGAATGTTGGAATTTGATCTCGACGAGCGGACAGAAAAAAAACCGGTAAACAAACACTTGGCAAACATGAATCAATCGTTCAGCTTTTCGCTCTTTAACAGTCGGATACTGAACCAAAATTCAGAAACTGTGATATCACCGGGTAACTCCGTTGCCCCCGACTACGCAGTGTTGTGTCTCATCTACGCAAACTGAGGCGATTAATTTGTTTCTCATTGGGGCCATTCAGACCAAACCAATTACCATTGAGCTGTCCTTTTGTTATGACCTAAGGGTTCTTCTCCGCGATCTGAATGGGAAGCCCGCGTACTCGAACCTAGTTCACAACTCTGATTGCTCCGGTCCGCTATGACAAGTGAGAAGGAAAATTAGCACACCAAAAAAGCTTTCTATTTGTAGGAATTACAGTGTGGTACCTGAAGTGAAAATTGAACATTCTCTAACTCGGGTGCCCAGTTAGGTTCAAGCCCTGTTGGGCCGATCAGGTTGATAAAAAAAGTCCGCTGGATTGATTATTGATCCGTCGACCCAATTTACGTTGGGCTGTAGACGACTGCTCGATCAGCAAAAGGAGTCACGTTTTGTGTGATCCGATAAACTATTCGTTACTGATTATTCAGTCCAGCCTGGCAGGCTCGAGTTAATGAATGGCTTGCATGAACATTTTTTGACTTTCTAACACCTATACGGACGGTACCGGTAATTCAACAAAAATGAACACCTCATCAAAGGCTGTAGAGACGGGTATTGACCGATCACGTAAGGCGATTTTCACATCGTAAATGGGAAATACTGAAACTTTTGTTGGATTGCATCCAGTTTGGTTGCCTCTTTGACAGAGAGAGAGAGAGGGAGAGCGGGTTGCTTCACCGCTCTTTGGATCTGAGCCAAAAGTTGTACGTGGGTGGATCGGTAGTAGCCAAGCTTTGACTCGTTACCGGTAGATGTCTGGTGATTGTGTACAGCTTTGTTCGGTTTTGGAACCAATGACGCGTTCAGGTCGCATGCACGTACACACACACACACACACACACACACACACACACACACACACACACAGGGACCACGTGACGAAACTGATATTATTACCAATCATAAGTTGCGGCCCCCTTTAATGATCAGCAACGAAAAGCAGCAAAATACTTATCAATGGGACGCAAATAAAAGCTGGCAAACAGAATAAATAAACCAACAGAAGCGGTGTACTGCTAGCCTAGGATCATTTAAGAGTTATGATAATCGTCCGAAAGCCTGTAGCAAAACCCACCCGGGTAATCTGCCAGCTCTGATCATTTTGGACGGTAATTCCACCAGGATTGCTAGATAGACTAGGTAGATCGATATATCCAGTTGTTCAATTAATGGTAATGAATCAATCATGCATTAGCGTTTGTGGATTAGACCGTAGCCTACGTGATGTGATGAGGTGAAAATCATTCGCGGAGAATGCTTCTGACATGTTGCCAGAAAATCTGCTTTGTTTGTGACTGGAAAAAATCTTCTGTACAGACGACGAGGTGGATACATAAACTGGGAAATCTTCAAAATTTCCAAATTGGCTGAAAGTGAATCAAATTTTGAGAAAGAAATAAGATCAAATACCACTGTCTGAACGAACTTGGACGATTCGATTCGCAATACCCAGCTGCACTGATGCCGAATTGGTCGATTCATCAAATTGGTTTCCAATTACAGAATTTTCCAGTGTGCTCTTTCAGATCTTGAGTTGTCCAAATGACTACCTCCGAGTGCATATATGGTAGGTAGTCTTCAAATAGTTTCCGAATAAGGTCTGACCACTCAACACAGTGCATGATGGCAGCCGAGGATTACAATTTGAAGGTGACGCAATCCAGCTGATCGATAATTACCGGTCAACGTGGAAGCAGATCGGCAGATACAGGCTATTGGTTAACGGAATTGCTCTGAATCCGAATGGTAATTTTACGTCTTTTTCGCATATTCTTCTGGACACAAAAACTGTTACAAATATTTCAAAAGGTTTGGTTTACCCTCCAAAATTCTGACTTTTATTGCGAGCCACAGCTGTTGAATGAACACCTACACCCACCCACCCACACGCACACACACACAGACAAAGAAGTGAAAATATCCGAAAAATGTTGCCATCTCGCGCTTCAGTTCTTAATCCCTATTCATTGCTGTTGACGCTTCCGTTCCTGCGTACAACAGTTCACCATGCTGTTCAGTTTCCACGCAAGATAAGACCAAATTGCTTGACGGTAACCAGTGTGAGAAGCAATCATGTGCCCTGGATTGGAATCCCATGTGGGGCTTGGAGATCGGTGTGAACGGCACAACTGGCGATTTAAAACAAGCCTGATCCACTCAGGTGCTAGGCGCTCGCATGACTTCCAATGCTACACACTGAACCGTAGCTTATGCGATTAAAATCCCCTATATCATGAACCGCTTTTCACTGTTTGTATAGAAATTCGAAGCACGTAAACCACTTAATATCAGTGCGCTTTTCCTTCAGTCTCAAATAAGGTTGCTTTGCCGGAAGAGCTAATGATTCAAAAAATCTTCACTGTATATACTCACACATATATTCAATGAAGTGCGAACTCCTTGCTCGTATTGAAATTCACTTTCCAAGCTCGGACAACGAGATCGGTTAGTCTTCGGTGGGAGCGGCACTGAGTCTGACTAAGCTGCACGAAGCATTGTACCTTGTGTAAATTTAGGACGAATACACGGATTGAGAGCATCGAAAATAGTCCACTCATTTCGTACCCATCTTACAAAGGAAAGACACCTTTTCAATAAATAAAAAATTTGTCAAACGGAATTCTGGGGAAACTCAATTCCATTTCACAAACAATTCGCATAATGCCTTATCGCTTTCGGTAGCTGAGATTCTATCTAGGTTTTTGTTAACTGATTTAGACAGTGATCTGCTCGAAATTAGGCGAAAGCACTTTCCTCCCCATCACTTGACATAGTCCATTACACAACTCGAATGGCGGTATAATGGGCTACGCTTGATCAACCTCTTCTCTAGGATACGATTTGTTCTCTACAGCTTTTAGTTAATTAACCATGCATGGTTCATACAATTTAAATTCATTCGTGTTTCAGTAGTCATAAAAATCGGGTTATATTTTTCGAACGCAAACTGATTTTTGTAAAAGCGATAACAACCTGTTAGGGTATAACGATTCGTTTAGAATAACACATAATTATATTACTTCTTACATATACTGCTGTTACCCAATTAAGTCAGATTTCGGTTCACCCACTGACTCATAAGTCACGTGATTTGCGGAACATCCTCCTCCACTACGTATTGAGGTTAAGTGACCGACAAGTTCCTCACCAGTTTACTGGTCACTCCGCATGGTTTCCTTCCATGAAAATACGTACCCAATAAAACAGATGTCACTTCTGTTATGTGATACACCAATCATGTAAAATGCCACGAACATATAATCCGAAGAGATCTGAAAATTAATCAGCGTGTTCGTCCAACAATGTGAGGGTAGTAGCACACACGAAGAAAAAAGCCCTCGTTCAGTGATCAGACAACGCACCTTCGCCCGTTCACAATCAAGAGTAAGATTGAACTCAGTGAAGCAGATCGATGATTTGGTGGGCAGGCAGCACGTCATCCCTTGGGCCAGAGTCGGGGACAAGATTGGGGCAAGTGAAGCCAAACGATGAGCCAATCAGTGACCAACACATGTCTCAACCAAATGCAGCCGAATCGGCCAATCGGGTTGCAACCAGATCAATCAGCCTGGATACTCCCTTGTCAGTGACAGTTGAGCCAATAAGTTTGCAGGCTATGAATTTGGTTATGATGTCTTCATATCTTATATAAATGATCTATCGTGCACCAAATCCGTGATGATTCGAAGGCAGAATAGTCATCTCACTAGACCTGGTGGGATGGTTCAGAACAGCCTAAACAACTGGGAAACACTGTTTGAAAAATCCTTGGACCATGTTGTCTCACCGAGTCAAAAGGGAGAAAACAAACGGATAAAAAGCAATCGAAAATCGCCTAAAGGTTAGCATATATTTGTCATAACCCGATGAGGAAAACATTGTATTTGGAATGGAAGTTCACCTCATAAAAACAGGATCACTAACAAACACTTAGATTGGTTTATTTACTTTTTCGTACACAAAAATAAAACATCTGGTCAATCACCGTGTTTCTACAGCCCGACGTTTTGTTGAAAAGGTAGATTCATTTGTGCACCAACGAATCGATTAATATTGGGATTCTTCGGTCTAGTGCCTGTCGAACATCAGTGAACTTACCAATGTGCTCCAACTGCGGAATCAGAAGTGAAAAATACCTGAAAAATACTCATTAATGCATTTATTTTTTTTAGTACAGAATCACATGAGTTCATTGGGTGGAGTATACCTGTAACCTCCCAGGTCTACTGCACTAGTGGGGACAAATGGTAGCCAGACCCGGAGACATGAAGTGAAGAACCACATAAGGTCCAAATAGATCACAACCGTAGATTATAGCCTACCACCAGAGTGATTGATAGTGGCGGAATTTGAACCTCTAAGCTCCCAGATCAGAGGTCCATTGTCATTGACTTTCACCGGTCGATGACAGTGGATAACGTACTCCGGTCAATTGTATGACCCCCTCCCCCCACAATTTTAAAAGGCTTGTACGTCATCTACACTGTCCGATTTCACTCTTTTGTAAAATATGCCACTCGCCTTACTGTCTAATTCCGACAAAGTGAAAATATAATCATTTTGTGCTTTGGATCTCATGTTTTTATTTTATAAGATTGTATGGATCATCCTATAACCACAAGAGCTTATACTGTTGTCAGGACTAACTGGAAGCCATTGGCCTGAGAATTGGAGTAGAGGAACGAACACACACACACACACAGAAGTCAAGCACGACTGTGATCCAGGAGACAGTGGAATGTTACCTACCACGAAAGGGGCCCGGCGGCATCAGTGTGGAACCTTCTGACTCGGACTTAAAGGTACGTAACCCAAGCCTGTTTGCCGATAATATAGGGATGAACTCCTGAGTACAATGAGACTGTATCAATGATCATCAGGGAATAGTCTACCTGGCCGGAAAAAAGAATGTGTCGACAAAATGTAGTAACCGTGGAATCAACCACCGTAACTGTGTCCGTGCGGGGTGTGGAATGTTGGCGACTTGACACTAAGCCTCTGATTATGATCTTTAGATGTTGAGGTCAGATAGTTCTCGGTGTACTGAATATCACGGAACCCAAACGAATAGATCATTACCAATAAGTCCCAGAGAGCCTTCCTCTCTCTTGGAGATGACTGTGAAGATA
This sequence comes from Fasciola hepatica, assembly GCA_948099385.1. Taxonomy (NCBI): domain Eukaryota; kingdom Metazoa; phylum Platyhelminthes; class Trematoda; order Plagiorchiida; family Fasciolidae; genus Fasciola; species Fasciola hepatica. The sequence goes on from CANUEZ040000077.1 coordinate 259,963, forward strand.
AATCAGAATGACAAATCCACTGAAAAATTGTCATGAAGTGGTTCGTCACGTAGTAACAAGACTCCGCTCAGAGAAATCACTCTAAAGATGTCCACATATCTTTGATATCTGATAGATCATTGATGCCACCTGAAGAGTCTACTTTTTACGGGTTTCTCTTAGTCCAATATCAGAGGACGGCGTCGATAAAAATCCTCTCAATTATCACCGTTTTTGTGAATATGGTGAACGCGTCTTTTACCGACAGGCTTTTCACACCAGAATTTTAACCTGTTTATTAACATCAAATGTGGCCTTTTCAAGACCAGAATCCACCTCTAGATTCTCTGTCATCTAGTGCAACCTACTGAGTAAAGGATCTGAACGAGTGTTTGGTTCATTGTGGAGGTTAAAATGTCTCGAGGTGTGTAAGGTTCATGGGTTGAGCGGAAATCCATAAGAAGCTATATTTCTGTACTTCTAACTCGAAAGTGATTCTATGCAATCGCAACTGACTTCTGGAATGTGTCCTGGGATGAATTGTTTGAGCTTCGCCCAAATTCATGGGCTAACCACGTTACGCAATAAATTATCTGTTCGGCTACTCCTCGTGAATCATTCCCGCTGTGCAAGAGCTCCTGTTTTCCAGCAGTTTACTGGACTCCCAGGCAGACTCCATTTTATATTGAACTGTGAGTCTAGCTGCACAGTGGATTACCCAGGTAGTCGGATGTGGATTCAGTTTTAATTTACTTCAGAATGGATCACTAAATTCCCCAACGTCTTATGCCTTCCGGTTGATCATTAATAACAGGAAAACGATTCATTCTGTTTTTTTTTCATTCTTGCTTGTTCAATGACATTTGATCTCGACCCTTAATTCCCAAGACAGAAGGAGGCATGAGTGGAAAATACACTACTCTATGGATAAGCAGAAATTATTCCGTAGAGTGAAATATTCCACAGGAAAAACTCTTTGTATAGTTTATTTACTAAAATAAGTGGTAAAAATGTCTTTCAGTACAGTAAAATAGGCAATCTAAAATGAATGAGTTGTTTTTGTTCAGTAGCTAGTCACTTAGTTGAAAGTTATTTGTCATAGAGACTGAAATGCGTAGGAGAGAATTTAGCCGAGTTTTATGTATCTTTTAAAAAAACACGCCTACCTGCTTTACCTACAACAGAATCCATTTCCCCACTTCTGTATTCAACGTAGATCTTTGTCAGCCGCTATGAGCAAAGGTAGATTCTCAATCCACTAAACACCTATACCGTTTGACAGAAGTCATACAGACCCTATCGTAGGTAGATTTCAGTCAATAGCATCAGTCGGATAATTTACCTACATAAAAGTCCACCTGGTTTTGCCATGTCCGAAAGTCAGAGCTGTGAACCGGAATCGAACCGGCAACCTTCCGCTTACTTGGCGGTTGGAATGTGCTTGACTACGCACATACGTAATCATCTTTTGGTGCTGCCCATGTATTTACATCCGCCCACAGATGAAACAGTGAACCACGCTCGATCCAAGGAAAAGAGTCATGGAGTTTTTCTACTGTCATCGGGACACGAGTGGTCTCCTCTAGGAAACGCAACTTTATAACAAAGAAACTTCGTCTGATTGTGGAAAGCAGGCATGGTTTAGTGGAGGCGGAAACTCTATCGCATTGGAAAGGCAAAGCAATTAGGACTTCTCTCCCGGACAGCGTTGGGAGTTTGCCAGAAGGTTCAGTTCTTTTTTAACACTTTCCCACAGAAGTTCTTGGGTAGCAATTGACAACGAGAGTAGCATGAACTGTACTAGTTCTTTCATCAGTCTGTCTGAGATTACCATTCTCTCCTGAAAATATATAAAAGTCCCTCTTACTTCGTTTTTAGTTTTCCACGCAAAAAATTTAAAATAATTCAGAAAGGGGACTGCGATCAAACAAAGGCTGCCGAATGGGGAAGTGACCGGTCGTGGCGGGAATCGAACCCGAGTCGTTATCGTCCGAAACCCAGTGATGATAACAGCTTGACCAAAACCTCTAGTGGTACGGATTCCAACATTACACAATGTATCAATAGATATGAGGTTGAAATATCTGAACACAGGGCATGTAACATGTTCACGTTGTCTTTCATTCAAGACTCCCAACGAATTGGATGAAATCCATTTACAAGGAGCTTTTCTGGGTTTCCTTTGTACGTCCAGCCCCAACACCGCACGGTGAATAGTTTCACAAAATGTACCTAATCCTTGACTGCGTTCTGAACCAGTCTTTCTAAGATCGCGAATTTTTTTCTGTCTGACAGAGGCAAGAGAAAAGTCATAGAGGACTGATTTTTCTCAGCTGTCATTTACAAACGTGAACCGGTGACTAATCGGAATACCTGATCCGGTAGGGAATACTGAAACGGCTCCGACCCAGGATTGCTTGCGCCAAAGCGTCAAGAAGATCGAAGCTGCGGCTTACACGTCACGTCTGTTACAAAACTCATCTTCGCACACAATTGTGCTCTAGTGGATCAACTGGAAACGTGCATGTCCTTGTTCGTTTTGTTATGTTTAGTCACGGTGCTTCGGATTACCTAGGGTTTCACATCATTCGTGTAGAGTGAAATGCAGATTGGGTCAACCCCAACTGATCATTTGTGAAATTCGTAAGTTGATTTTTTTCTCCTCGTCAAACAGATTTTCCTTGTCATTTTAAAAATGTGATCTTAAGAGGAACAGGGTGAAATCCTACTTCTTATTCCTTAACCTGAAATCTGTGCCTACATGTTGCTCAAGATTCATTGGAAATAGGAACGTTAACCAGCAGGTATGGAAACAGAATCACTAGATGCAAGAACCTGAGGTGTAATGGGATCGGATATGGTTATAGTGATTCATTTCCATCTTTCACTGGGGTCTTCCCTTGTTTTCTGATCACTGGAAACCGCCATTCAAGCCAAACTGTGACGGCGATATAATCATTTACCGGCGGGAGTAGAATTTTAAAACTGAAAGCTAGAAATATAAACTGTGTTGAAAGTATCTTTATGTACTACTGATGGAAACGAGAATAGTCAGTAATATCGCTATGAGTCCCCCTATTGTCTAAGCTGCCTTTGTGACAGGTGTGGCTCCAGTGCTATTAGAGGAAAATTACTGGACCCGAATTTATCGAAATGGATCAAGCCATAAACAATTCGCACCCGGAAAAGGAGAAAAACAGAGCTTTGATCAACAAGTATTCACTAATGCGTGACGCACTGTGTACTCCCATGGCATTGTGATGAACCGTAAAATGAAAGTACAATTCCGTTGTAACGAGATTATCTAGTCCCTTAGTTTCATACTTCACGCCAAGACACTTAAAACACAGTAAAAACCATATGGTAGGCAACGGCGGTGACGCACGACTCGTTACCATACTCTTGATTTGTGGTCGGACGAGGTTCTCCTCTGGGCTACTCCGAGTCACGTTTTGCCAGTTTTCCGTGCTAGTTCATTGATCAGTCCTGGTAATGGGACATTCAGCAGTCAGTAAACCTAGGAGCAAAAATGGAATTACATAAAGCAAACAACCCAGTTCAGTGAGTTATATATATATATATATATATATATATATATATATATATATATATATATATATATGTATATGTATATATATATATATATATATATATATATATATATATATATATACAAACGTGTGGACAAAATTTCCCCGAAAGCACACACGTTTACATACTACTAGCTGTCAATATGAGCGCTTGCACATGCAGCCTCGTTGGTCGTTGGGTTAGCAGTGACCCAGACACGGATAACTATGAGAAATCACAGTTGTGATTCATTTGTGGGCTCTTCAATGACGAGTATCCATTCACACTCCAGACGACTCAAATTAGATTCTAGTGAACATATAAGATCGGAGTGTACAAGTATGAAGACGATTGGGCAGAGGGGTACCGGGTACGCATACCTGATGAGCGGCAACAACCGCGAAATCAGTTGTGAGCTTCCGGGGAGGTTTTGTCCATACCTTTACATACTACTTACTATGAATATACACGAAGTCTAGTCCCTGAACTAGTTTACAGGTACCATCTGGTTCTAACTATCATACAACTTGAGAGGAAGCTTCAGCGAATAAACGCGTAGAGTAGCAGTTTAGCAGTCTAAAACTTTCCACTATATGGACTTAGGAGTGGAGTACCTGAGGTTTCTTTAGACGGCGGGAGAAAGTATCACGTTTCATTGGTAGCTATCGCCCACCCAAGCTCGACAACCCCAGCCATAAGACTTCTGCCATGTCAACGTTCCGTCTGCTCCGTTGGGTTCATGAGGCTGAGGACTGAGTCCGAAAGGGGATAAGTAACAAAACCCCAGTGAAAACAAGATAGGAACAACAATCAGGTCTTACTTGACAGTCCAGAAGAAGTTCCTCCATGGGCGCTTCGGTCACATTCATATGCCGGTTTAAAGCCTCACTGTCTTGTGAGTCAGACTTTTGGGTCAAAGGCTCCGTTCACGGTTCCCAAAGAAAAACCCCTTCCGTGGTGTGGGCAGCCGCGAAGTATTATGTGACCAGAAATACCCAGAAATCCCTCGGGAAATTTTTCTTTTCTGTCTGATTTTCATTCTTCATATCCCAATTCTAAAAGCTTATGAGCAGCCACTGTGAGCCTTGACCACGAACTTGCAGCTGTTAGCAAGGATAACCACTTAGAGATGGGGAAAAATAGAAAACCGATTCGCAGACCTCAGCATTGTCTGCACCTAGTTGTTTTAAAGATGGCACACTGCCAAACAGGGCAACCGCCTAACCCAACTGGAAATCCTGAAACCTTTGAAATAAATGTGTATTGTGTCTCCGAAACACGCGTACTAGACCCAGCTTCAGTGATAACACTTCTCTTTTCAGATAAAATACTTGGTTTCCGTTTCATTCTTCCCGTGTCAAGCGATTCAGTGTCTAGTGCTCGTGGTCAGGCTGGCGCTGGCTTCGCTCTGAGCGTGAAAGTTGAATGTGCACTGCTCGACTTGATCCCAGTTAGCAAGCTTCTGTGTGTGGTTCGGTTGAAAGGTTCAGTGCATGTCAATAGCACTAGACTGCAGCGTCCATACCTGTTTGTCGTTTCTGTGTATGCCACAACTAACTGTAACCCTCCTGAGGCCAAATACGACTTCTTCCTAGATTCGCCTCAATTACTTCACGGCATGCTCTCTACTGACATACTGGTTGTTGCGGGTGACTTGGGTGCTCAAGTTGGAAGCCTAGGCCGGTTCAGCTTTCCAGTCGATCAAGCCGATCAAGGTAATCGACTAATCCAACTATGTTCTGACTATAGGTTACTCCTAGAAAATATGAATTTCTCGCACGAAAAACGGTGCCGATTGACCTGGTGTCCAACTGAGTCTTCACAACTTTGGACTCTGATCGGCCACAATGCTATCGGTTACCGTTGGAGCAGCTTAATTCAAGACTATTCCTTTTTGTCCTTGTCTATAGAAACTGATCATGCTCTTTTCCGTGCCTAGGTCTCGTCAAAACCAAACTTCTCCCGCAGTTGCCACAGGAAGATAAACAACGATCTGGTTTCCAGGCAGAAGTATCCGCCAGGTTATTGATTTAATCAAAAGCCCAGGATCCAGAACAGCGATGGAAAAAGATCAAGGAGACACTACTTAAGCAGCTAATGCTGTCCAAGTTCCGAAAGTCAGACTCCCATAGAGCGACGACGGTCATCTGCATCCTCAGCATGCAGACCGATTCCTCTGAATTTCAGATATGATAAAGTACGGAAAAAATCTAAACGCCAACAGATGGGGAGCCCGAGGAATGATCGTGAGTAATATTGGATCGCGAAGTGCAAGGAACTGGAAAGAGCTCCGGCTATTGGAAACCGCCTCAACCCCTTCCGGATAATTAGAAATAGCGGTTCACGAAATCCCTGCTTTGGAGAACTGATAAAGTGGCTAGTGGCTCACCGATTCAAGCTCAGAAGCAACACCTAGATCGTTGGAAGGAGCATTTACAGAGACATTTAAAATTGGCCTTTCTCAATATCAGATGATCTTAGCAGCACAATAGTTAGAGTTCTGGATTTGGATACCAAGCCTCCTCCAGAAGCGAAGGTTCTCCGTGAGAGAAGCTATCTTAAACGACATTAGGCTGCCGAACAGGATAGGTTGTCTCCGTCTATTCTCAAGGATGGTGGATCAGCTGTGTCACTGTAGTTGACGAAACTCCTCAGTTTGATGTGGGAAGCAAAACAAAATCAGAAGATTGGTATGAATCAGTGATCTGTAAAAACCACAGAGGAATAGTTCTGATTGGCACCGCATCTGAACTGCCCGTTGATATTATTCTACACCACTTCTCTAAAGCTCACGAGTTATGATAACGAAAAAACCAAACAGGATTTACACATTGTCGCGGTTGTATTGATCACACCTTCATTATTCGGCGAATGTAGGATCACAAACACTTCTTCAGCAGGCTCACCGTCTCTTAAAGTGACGCCCAACTCAGTTGACCGCACAATTCTGTGGCGCTGCTTCTTGTAAAAGGGTTTACCAGAGAAATTTTTATCCATCACAAAGCCCCTGCACTTGAAAAGCCGAAGTCGGATTCGGGCTTACGGTGACCCTTCACCCGAGTTTACCACGTGAAGTGATCTGCGGTAAGGTTGTCACCTCGCTCATTTTCTTGAACTTTGTGATTGGCATGGCCCTAGAGTATGCAGTTTTGTCATATGATAATAGGGGTTTTGAACTCTATCCTGTAGAAATGTGTTGGACCTTGAAGATGCTGACAATGTCGTTGTTCTAAGTGAAGATCCAGGTAAGATGCAACCTTCTCCGAATATCCTGAATAAATACGTATAAATTTCCTCTATCAGTCCTGAACCTTGACATTATAAGATACTGTTACAGAATTGGGTTGGTCCAAAACGAAACCTTTCCGTGTATGGGGAGACTATAGACCAGGTAGACAACTTCTGTTATCTTGGTAGCTGCGTTTTAACCGGAGGTCGGATATCGCAAGAGGTGTCTTTGTGTATCCAGAAAATCCGTCTGGTATTTGCCAACCTGAATCATTTTTGGTGTCAATTTGACGTTCGTTTATCCATCAAGGGTGTTGTGTCTGGTTAAGGTCTCGCACACTACGCGGAAAACCGATCAATATTCCTCTCATGAATGGACATACTCCTAATTTGCCTCGATCTTTAACCATGCTTTAGCGCCAGCAGTGTTGACCTATCGATTTTGCTGTGTACTGATTGGTCTTCCTCTGCTGCGCGTGACGGCACAAGTAGTTTAATTCTTTATGCCAACTTACTTGCTTGTTTGCCGCTTAGTCACCGGCTACGGCCGGGTTTTGTGTTTACAATCGCATAAATAAATGCAAAGCCACCATTACGTGTTCTGCTACCGGTTGTGGACACAACAAAGGGTCAAGTAGGTGATGCGGCAGTTAGGCCAGTTCCTCCGTATAATTTCAAAACATGCCCGCTGGGTGTGCAGCATGTACAAAGATTGTCCGTATTCGAACACTGGCCTCTTCATAGCATGGCTCGAATGGGGTGAGACCATCGTAACGTCAAAGTCGAGATTAAGCGCAGATTATTAGGAATAAGAACCAAATTGTTAGATGAAAAGTTAAAGGCTACCAGACTAAGGAGGTCGGGGTACGTTTTGCGCATGACCATGGATACAATTCCTCAGCGCGCAAAGTTTGCTGAGGGGGTAATTGCGGGAAGATGAGTAAGGGTGGTCATTCCATGGCATGGAAGAGGTGTATGAAAATTCTGACCGGCAAACTTAAACATGTACGGCGTGTTAGGCTGGAGGGCGTGACTCGGTGTCACAACCAGGAGCAATCTTGTATTCACAAATTTTCTTTGTCGACTTGATAGTACTTGTGATTCTTTTCTTACTCTTGTCATACTTCTTCCATTATTTCTGATTGAGGTTACCGCTGATAGATAGAAACCAAAGCCTTCTCATCCTGTTCATAGTTAATAGGTTTTTGAACCTTACTATATATATTGATAGTAAGTAGTATGTAAAGGTGTGGACAAAACCTCCTCGGAAGCACCCGACCGGTTTCGCGGTTGTTGCCGCTCATCAGGTATGCGTACCCGGTACTCCTCTGCCCACTCATCTTCATACTTGTACACTCCGATGTTATATGTTCACTAGAATCTAATTTGAATCGTCTGGAGTGTGAATGAATACTCGTCATTGAAGAGCCCACAAATGAATCACAACTGTGATTTCTCATAGTTATCCGTGTCTGGGTCACTGCTAACCCAACGACCAACGAGGCTACATGTGCAAGCGCTCATATTGATGGCAAGTAGTATGTAAACGTGTGTGCTTTCGGGGAAATTTTATCCACACGTTTGTATATATATATATATATATATATATATATATATATATATATATATATATATATATATATATATATATATATATATATATATATATATAAGACCATGACTGAAGCCCACTCATGAGCGCGATCGTTCACCTTGTTCAGCAGTCGTCTGTGTGCAACAAAGTAGGAAATGTTCGGGGTTTTATGTTGAGTTACTCGTTACTGTGACTGCTTAGTGTGATACGAGTCATGTCCGACCATTTCAAAAAATAATACTGTCCTGAATCTGACAATAAGTTGAATGAAAATTCACATCCTTGTCTCATTTGCTTTTATCGAAAAGAATTATTCCAGAACCGGCCTCATAACTGAACTCGAGTTACGATTAGAATTAGTCAATCGTTATATGACACGTGACCAAGTCTGGCCTTTTGCGAATCGTACCCATGCTTATCTGGGTGATCAACGTACGGACATACAAGAAGAGTCATCCACATAGGGAAAGAACACGGGGCTGCAGAAGAGCAGACACGCCCGTGTGTGTGTGTGAGTGTGTTAGTGATTGGCTACGGCTTCGCGCGAGGTATTGATCGGAAACTCACGTTTGTTTTCAATGTGATACTAATCCGCCTATTTTCACCACAAAAACACCGGTGACTGGACGGTTGTGGGTAGTGGGAAAGTTTTATTATGAATCGTTCACCCGGATTATTACAACTTTTGTACTTTCCCTACATTTTTGATATTTCACTCTTACTGTGCATCGGTGAGCCAGTTACACCCAGCCCACTTGTGTCCGGTGAGAAACATTCTGTATGTCTCAGCAGCAATATCTTGGAACGCTCAGCCCAGTATAGTCTCGGTGTTTCTGGGAATTCATTCAAAGTTCATTCCGTGTCACCAGCAAATCTGACAGTTCTGAGCGACGGTAAGTTGCTTGATTTCTCATTGTGTATTGGCGACACTATATATTTGTTGATTTGTATGGAAACCTGAGCTCGTAAATATTGCAGAGTCCCCTTGTACGCCAACGTAAACCATTCAATTTAGGAAAAATAAAACAATGACCTCATTTGTGGAGGACTCTAACCCTTCAAATACTTGGCAACATTTCAGTAGTAACTTCAGTATGTATGACTTGAGCGGAGATAACGTGAGAAGTCTCTTTTTCTTAACTTCACGCAATATTCGGTGTGCTGCGAATAATGGGGAATATGTGTTATCAAGGGAATTTTACAAAACCTGTGATGGAACATTTGTCCTAGGCTTTGTCCCCCCGCGTTTCTGCCGTTTTGATAATTTGTGTCGGAAAAGTGTCCACTACGATCGCGAACAAACGCGTTCCTCCAAATCAGTACAGTTGACCATATTCATATTGCGTTCTATAATGATCAGAGTAATGGTATACAAAGAAAGGAGCTGAATGTTCGGACGACGTGCCACAAAGACGAACTAGTGAATAGTTTTGGAAAGCGTCAGTCATTTTGAGTACTTACGAAACTATTTCAAACCATTTTGCTGTTGAGTGAAGCTTACACACTTCATGACAATTGATTGAACGTAGTTGAATACACGAGTCCAGAAGACACGGACTACTTTGCGATCCATCGTGGTTGCTTAGTTGCCAAGCTAAATCATTTCAAAATGAAAGCTCTGTCTCAATGCAATGTTAAGCGGCATCACCTGACCCACTTGCTGCCAAATCTGCCTTTGTTCTGCCTTATTGCTGTCACATTTATTCTGTGATTTGGGTGAGGTATTCGTTCATTTGTATACTCATCATGATTGGCATGACCCATACCAACCGATGTAATCCATTTTGGCTGAGTGACAAGCATTTCATGCATGAATTCGAGGATGAAGTTAATGCAAGCTTTTCACCCCGTTTTCGTAAACAGAAGAATGTCCCATGAAATACAATCAATTGAACCAACTTGGAGGGATTTTGGTAGTTTCAAGAAACAAACCTTTGATATATATTGTCGAGGACTTTCCGAAACACAAGGTACTGTGTTTAACGGCTATCCGAGGACTTTCGCACTGGCTGACTGATTGGATGATTGCATGGTGGGCTGACTGATCAACCGACTTACCGGTTGTTTGATTTATTGAACGATTAAAAATTCGAAAAAACCTTTGACACCACCAACCGATGGTCGACTGGTTGAAAAATTTTGGGTTTTAAAATAAACCAGAAGTGCACCCACATTATCAAGAAAATTAAATTACGAAATGAGAGAACGAATTCGGCATTGTGCTACATCTTTTCTTGTCTGGTTTACAGACTATTTCACACGGACAACTACTGTAGTGAACATGCTAACCCATATTTCCCCAACACCAAGTCAATCGATGGACAATAAACGAGCTTGTTGTCTAGTACACACTTTTCGATCGTGTTCTATCTATCACTCAAATTCGGACATTTTGCCAACAGCACACACTTCGGAAAGAGGACCCTTTTGGGAATGTGAGCGCGAGTGAATGACGTGAAGCTATCTGCTAACAACACATGTCCGAACGAATACGGCAGTCAGCGTGAATACCGTCAACGTTATTCTGAAAGAGATAGTAAGTGCCACAGTAGCATAGCTGGGAATGTTTTATTCACGCTGCGCGAACGGTGATCGAGCTCAGCGGATTTCTTACAGACAATCAACAAGCGTTGGGGTTGTGGTGCCAGAAGGCTATGTGGAAGTGCTATGAAATTCAGTCAGTTCAGAAGAGTGAGAGTGGGTTAGTAAACCCATAGAATGTGACAAGTATCAACACTCACAGTGAAGTCACTATTAGCTAGAAAAATTAATGAGCACGTTCAAAAACGTGCTTTATTCCATCATACACGTGGAAAAGATAGGAACGGAAAGAGCCCCACTGAAATGTGTTTTAAATGTCAACCAGGAATACTACGGCCATTTACCATCCTGTCGCTGAACAACAACCGGATAGGCATTTCGTGAAATTAAGTCTGCTAACAGGAAATCCTGTTCGGTAAATGAAAAAAGCAGAACTGCTGTGATTCCTTGTTCACGATGCTATACTCGGATGAATTTAAAATTTTGACGGCATCAAGTCGCACATCTATTTTTCGATTTTAGAAGAAAACCCAATGGAAAAGCCCGCAATAGCAAACTGACCGATTGTACCACTTTAGAGAATCAGTATCGTTGCCCATGAGACTTCAAATGATGAATCACATGATGCTCTAGTGATTGTGCCGGGCGTCAGAAATGACTTTCCCAAGTGACTTGCTCAACTGCGAACTCGGGGATTTTAGTCAACTACTTATACCATTCAACAGTTGACACCAGAACCACCGGGTGTGTCGACTTTCTGTTTCTGAGAATTTTACGTCGGGAACCGTTCAGGAAGAACAGAATATCTCCTTTACTGTGGACGTGTAATCCATGTTCTGTTCAAGTAGCATAAGCCAAGTTGGCATCAACTGTTTAGCCCGTTTCTGTGAAATCAGATTTCCTTCAAAGCCTACTATCAGCTTCTTATTTGCCAAATTATAGATTTGTCTTGCTCGTTTGTGAATTTCCAAGGATGTTTTCTTCGTCATGATGTGTTTTGCCTCTTCGTATCGCTACCGAATGCTTGAACTCCGAGGTTTGGGAGCAATGGAAGTTTTTGGTTGGTATGCACATGACGGTTTCGGATTTCACTAGCCAAAGGAATGTTTATTTTTCAATTTATCATGTAGCTTAAGCAGTGCGAGGTCAATTGTTGCATTGTTTTGTTACATGTTAACGTTACGATACATGACACGGAACTCATTGTCCTCTTTGGCTCAGGAAAACACTAGCTGTCACCTGAATCGATCCACTGTTACTACATTTAGCAACATGCCTGGCTGCCGCTATTAGATGAACATTGATAACAGCCCGCTACTCTTAGTACTTATCCAACTTCAGCAGTGTAGTCTTCCCTTTGGTCACAGATTTTCCTTTCCCGAAGTGAGAAAGTCTGCGACGGCTATTACGTCGAACCAACAATGACGGGTGGATATCCGATTCCATCGCAATCGCGATGGAATGAAGCGAACCTATAAAAGTCAGCCCGACTAGGTGACAGTAACTTGTGGGGTACACAGACCTGTTTGTCAGATATGAAAATCCACTTTGGAATTGGCAGAAAAAACTAAGACGGAGTGTCTGTGAGAAAGAGAGAGAGAGAGAGGGTAAGAGAAATAGCTGCATGCCAGTGCTTTCATTACATTTTGGTGCCGAAGGATATATTGTTTGTATTTGACTGATGGACCGGAGACTGAGATAATCCGTGGTAGTTTTGAGCTCGAACCTTGCCACCGCTGGTTGATACCGAAATAATCCTCAAAGCACGCCTAATAATTAAGTTGTGGATTGAACATTACTGGTATAACGTCTCCAAAATTAATCAAATGTAGCTATCCTTTTTTGCGTACCACCGGTGTACCCCGCTTGAGGACAGTCATTATCCAGGTGAAGGATACAATCATATGGTTCGGATGTCTTCGTTTACTTCACTGTATTTGGTCCCTTTGACGTATTCGCGTTTGTTATTAATCCACAACTGTCCACAGTTGCGTTCAGAGCAATCAACTACTTGCTTGTTCAATAGGTAGTATGTACTCTCTACTACGTCACTCTTCTAAATATTATACCAGTTATATGTTGTGATCAAAAAAGAAGTAAAGCGATTTCATCATCAATAATATGATTATACATGGCCATAACTTTCATGTAGATTGGATGATTTCAGACCGAACTGTTCGTAAGTTCAGCTCTGTTTCGCCTTCCCAAAAAATAATCCGAACGACTTTTTTATGGTTCCTATAAAACTACTCGTGCAAATCCAGGTGAAAACCCGAGGAAATTTTTTCCAATAAAAATAAAAGTAGTAAAACCAGGAACAAAAATATATCCTTGCACTCAACTCTATTTGGGGTAGCAACATGTGGTACCGAAAAAGAACACATGCTGGTCCAACTATCACCAAGTGCACTGTGTACGGATTCAGATCCATGGAATCCAAAGTTATCTGCCATTAGGCACACTTGCTTGTTTGAACACAAACTCATACACAGTCGTATGTTTCTCAGTATATTTTCGGGGAATTGGAACGATCGGATATGAAGCCTGAAACAGAACACGTGACTTGCCCAGTCTACATGAGTGTGAAGGGGGAGGGAGGGCATGCACTCTTGTTAGGCACTATTCCAGTGCTTGCACAGGTTGTATTTTGTAAGAACCGGTGAATTTTATACCTGATACACGACTAATCGGTTCGTGACCAGAAAGGACAAAAAACAACACCTCATTCTGCCCCGCGATTCCTCTCTTTCTCTCTCTCTCTCTTTCTCTCTCTCTCTCTCTCTCTCTCTCTCTCTCTCTCTCTCGCTCTCGCTCTCTATCACCTACATCTCTAGTCCGGCAGAATAGAATGTAAACAAAAAAATTTCAGAAATACTTTCAGTGTTCACGTACACGTACGGGCAGAGGTAACGTACACACAGGTTCAAAGCGATTCGGCAATTCCTGACCTGGCTTTCTTATATGTATTTCTTCCGTAGGCAGTTCGAAAACAGCAGTCCTGTCCTTGTTCCCGACCGTTTTTTTTTCAACGGGACCAGGAATGATATTGATCCTCAGAGTAAATGTGCATGCTTCCTCACAGATGTGGGTTTTTTTTCGTCCCGTTATGCCTGCCCTTTTGGAACTGTGCGAATGAGCTATGTCAGTCTAACTGATGAGAAAACCGGAAGACTATGCGGACGTGTCACTCGCAATGACCAGAAGACTATGAAACGCATCCTATACGGCCACAAATAATCGATATTCCAAAGTCCTACACATCAGCCATGTTCAGCAACAGGACAAGCACATAATAATTTGGAAAATGAAATTGACTGATTCTCCATATTTTGGATTAATAACGTTGATCTTCTTCAAAAGGAAAAACATACCCAGAAACCAAAACGAAACAGGTTGAAGAGCAGGATTTACTAGAAAGTTATCAAAGTCAGGCATCAAAAACATTTCGGAAATGACCGAAATACCCCATTAACCCAAAATGTCTTACAGTCGCTCAGAAGCCTACTAAAAACGTGAAAAAATACGCATAAGAACTGAAAGAGCAGCTAAAACGAAGACAAAAGACACTTCATTCACAAGGAAAAGCTCAGAGATTGCCACAAATACTACTTAGTTCAAGCCGAGAGAAAATTGTCCACGGAAGTGCACATAAAGATGGCTACCAGAAGATGCAACCGAATTTCCCCAATATCGGTCCACGAGGATCAATAAGGACATACTTTTCATTTGGGTGAAGTACACGTTCTCGACCAAACAACCATGAGGTACTCAAAAGTAGTCTTAGAAACCGGACACTCATGAAATATTTCAAGTGACAAATGCATTGAACTGGATCACGGATGTGGTCTCCTAGATTGCAAAAGATTTACCGAGGAAACTGCAACGCGAATAAGTATACGCCAATTCTAATGACGCAAAAGCCAAGAACCGCAATCCTTTGCGTGAACACATCCATGGACCTCGATCATTGAGAATTCGCAGATTCAGGCTCCTAAACATGGAAGCAGTAAGGTTCATGTCAATAGGCCAGGTTTTTAATTTTAGAAATAGGCGATAAAGATCAAAACGCTGAGTTGTCAAAAATTGCTAACCTTTCAATTTCAAGTTCAATTTCATCTAACAATTAATTCTAAGTACAGGATTCCGACTAATACAGCCAAATGCGAGACCTACAACCAGTGAAGAAACTTTTGCGACTTAAACCCCAAGCTCAGCAATCAGGAACCTGTGAGTAGTCGATGAAGTGCACACAAACTGAATACAGAGAATTGTCATTTATTTTCAAGAAAGACTTGGCGACCTTAGATGAAATTGCGGTCAGTTATACCACAGCTTCGGTTTAGAAAAAAAACGATTAAAGACTTGGAGACGCAACACTGACATTTGTAGTATGATGAACCCTGAATGAGATGGAGAGACTGAGCCATTTTGCCACTCTGCGATCAAGCCGAAGTTGCTCGCGAGTCATACTTTATTCACTGTTGCATCAATTTATTGCGTGAGAGTTTTATTCGTTATTGCCGTGATTGGTTATATAGTAACAACCATTAACTCACCGTTTCACATCCATAGGATAAATACTTTATCTGTAGCATTCAGTTCCGTAGCACTCTCCAAAGGCAATGCAAAGGCACTATCGATTCCGAACTGGGGTCGGACTCAAGCACGTTAAGCTTGAGGTTATTCACTACGTCACTCGTGCATGTGTTTAGTGAAATCCAGAGGACAAGGTTTGCTGCCACGATTCTAAATGTGGTTGTTTCTCCCGACATCGTATATCTTGGTAGTGAGTGAAAAGATACTCTAGGTTAACCTGTTCATCAATGAGAGATAGTTCTCTACGAAGCCCCTCGGGAGAGGCACTTCTTATAAATTTGAGGAGCATACAAAAAGATCCTATTTTTCTGTTGCATCCTGGTACATGAGTACGGTGGATGGAATGTATCCAGTATTCGGAAGGTTCCACTGAACAAACAGGAATAACCGGAAGCCGATGCCTTGAGACGGGGTGAAGAGAAGCACGTACAAACCCCAAAGGTCAGTCATGGCAACGAGAATGCATTTTTTACTGGGGATGGGGGGAAATTAAATAAGTGTCAGCTCTTCGATGGAAAACCAGTTTTATCTTCTAGTTTCCATAGAGGGTTTGAAAAGATTCAGCACAAAATAAATGTCTAGTCAATCGAATTAGAATAAATCAAATTAGGAATGAGCATAACTACGTCTACAAGATTCTCACTATTGATTAGGAAAGTATTTGCATCCGATGGGCAAAGATAATGGACGTGCAACTTTGGCAGTACACAATGCATAGGAAATGTTTTTATATGTGCGTAAGTAAGCAAGCACCGGAAACGAGGAAACACAAGTGGCACGTGCAGTCGTTACGGCCAATCAAGACCTTCCGGCTTCCAGCGAAATGTGACTGGCTAAAATGGTTCTGTCAGACGCCAGTTGCGTGCGTGCGTGTGGGTGTAGCAGCCAATGAGCATGGATAAGTAGGGCATTCAGATAGATTAGTTCAGCTCTGTTATCGATCCGAACGCTAATAAGGCCACACAACAAAAGGTGATAAGTAATCTGAACGGATGGTAGTCATATGATCACACTTGTTTCATTTGCCAAGCGAATTTGGCCAGAAAGTGCCGGTAATAGGATCCAAAGTAAGTGCAAACAAATTTGAATGGAAACGGTCAGAAAGTGTAAATGGCAGTTGTATCATAAATTCGAGCTCATAGGTGGTCTCCATACCTCCTAAGTTTGATGGCGCCGAAAACGAGAAAGCAACCATAATTAAAATTTGGGCGGGTATCCGTGTGATCCATATACAGAAAGTCAAAGGCTCTTCGGCGTGGCATCGTAGCTCAGCTGGTAGAGCACTCGCGGTATCAAAGTGAGGGTGGGGACCACGCGCGGGTTCGAGTCCCGCCGGAGGCGATCCGCTTTTAGATCACCTCTAAAATGGAATTGTTGACCATGGTTTGGGCACTTGTATTCTCTATTTCATGGTTCCAAACATGTTGAATGTGCTTTTGTGTCAACTCGGACCTTATTAATGTGTAACGAAATACAGCCTGATCGGTTTCACTTTATTGCTTTTCAGTTAGAGGGCGACTGTGTGCAGTTAATATCTAAGCGCTCCTCAATGACTGACATGGAATGCAACGGTGATTCTGCAGGCATTTCACGGGACGCAGCGCAGTTTAGCTTTGCGGCCACATACACTCAGAATTCCCAGCCAGTCACATTCGTCGTGAAGTAGTACAACAAAACCTCACTGTGATTGGTCAACTCCCGATCTATCAATACTTTTATCCGGTGTGATGCAGTTATACAAATCAACTCTCAAGTAAGATAGACATACAGTTCGGCAGCCACGGCCTTCTCGCTATTTTGGTTTGCGTAGTTCCGGGTTGGAGCGATTTCAATACCTTCCTTCCAAGTACTGTGAACAGTACAAATGCTTTCTAAATCCATTTTGTTTTGTAGCACATTTTCTGCAATCATATTGAAGTGGGGTACACAAAAGTAGCAAAAGCTAGAGAATCGGGGAAAATTAAACCAACTAAAACGACCGGAATTTGCGCCATTTTTGTCGGGTTTTTTCGTTGTTCAAAGAAATTACAAGGTCGTGTCCTGAGATAATAAGGCAAAAAGCAGACAGAATAATATGTACATCGACAATTTGTTTTTTTTTCAAATCCAATGAGCTAAAGTACCACAGTCCTAAAACCACAGACATTGATCGTCAGAAGAACGCTCCTTAATGTTCTGATGTGAAATCACTTGGCTTCGTCACTTGCTAGCTAAAGTCTGCTGATCAGTAAAAATTTCAATCATTTCTTGACTCTCTCTCTCTCTGTGTCTTGATCACATTCACCCCACTATTAGCCGTCGCGACTCAAATCTCGGTAACAAGACTTTGCCCCAAACATCAATGATACCTTGCACGAATCACTTCACAGTTTGGATTTTTTCTCACGTTCATTTCTCATATCTTGCCCTTAGTTTGAGAGAAAATCAGTCTTGAACCTCACAAGCGTTCTACCCTCTTCTCCTCTCCAGTCAAAAGTACCAGCGAAATTTCGGCGATATTTGGCAGAATACAAGCAGTTTGTGTATAAACCTGTCGATGAATATGCCGCCATTTTGTAAGTTAATTAATTGCATCGTTGCTCAGTGAAACTTTTACAAACATAGAGAAGCTCAAACAAAACTGATCTTTGGGTCGTTTGTCCACAAGCAACGCAAGTTTCTCAAGGTCATTGTGTGTGCCGAATGAACAGCAGGATTTACTCTTTACCGAAACGATACACAATAATGAGTTATAAACTGTGAACTAGATGTTTCATCATGTAGTATTACCACTCTACTCACCAATGAAAATTATGAAATAATTGTATAGACCTGTTTTATCTGGCTCATCGTCAACAAGACATGTTCACTGAGTCCTGCTGTAGCGGCGAATGCTGTGGCAACAGAAAAAGATGAATACCAAATCAATCGGGTCATTCAGTCGACAATCGCAGACCAGAGAAGAGAGGGTGAATATATCGGAAGTGTCCCACAACGGATGTGGAATTCAACAGTTTGCATTTCGTCAAAAACTCCCTTTCCTCACTGGTTTTCAATGGCAACAATCCGTTTGTTTCCCGCACAAAAGTAGTCTCTGTTGTTGGACATCGTCTCGGAAACCAGCAGGAAACGAAGACAATACATCTCATCTGGCTTATCGGGTGGATTGGTGGAAAGTTAGGATCGTTTATGATTGACAATCAACCAGAGCAGAAATTGAGCCCCGATTGGGACTCAGGTTCACCACAAACCTGGTGGATGTACCGACTGCACTTTGACTAGTTCCATGGTTTCTGATGATGAGCTGAGTTATAGTACTGACTCTTGAACCACTTCGTTGGTGGTCTGTGCTCAGTACAATTTCCGATTACAGTCACTCTTTCATTTTCTTGGCTGACTGTCTTTCGAACTCCACCTTTCACTCACTAACCTCAGGTCATCCGATCAACACTGCACTCGGAGGCACCAGACTCAAGTTTCGCTCTTGTAAGATCTCGTCAGTGGTGTATATCCTCAGTCGCAACCATGTTTTGCACCGCGGGTGTTTTCTCCTCGAAGGCATGTGTGTTACCACTGTGCCACCCCATTTCTGTCCGGGTTGATCCGAATCAGCGAGTTAAGTTTGTTCAGATGTCATCTATGAAATAATCCGTCCTTATAAGAGGATTGATGTACCTAAAAACAGTCATAAGACGCGTCGAACTACGCTACACCAGGTAGGAAAACAAAATCCCGCAAATAACATTCTGATTCTGGCTGTTGAGTGGGAAGTCTTGGAATGTCAACTGCTGACCCTCATCGTTATTAGATTTCATTGATCTGAGAGCTTACAGTTCAGTTCGCATACTCGTTATCACTGTCCGAGGTGATATCGTCTATGAGCACTGATGATACGATTAGGAGCTAATGAACCCCCAGATGTTACCAGATCAATCAGACAGTTTTCCGAAAAAGTATTACGGTTAGTGTTCTGTCGTCATTTTGGTTAGATAATGTTTCTCATGTCAGTATTTTACTGTTTACCTGAGGACAATGAGCTTCAACAGATATAACCGTGGTTTGTTTAAATACTAAATACTCTTTTTACTTATAGCGAACAACCGATTTCGATTATTTTTTTCTACAGTTCTATGGTAACCAACAGCGGTGAACTTGAGATGTGGAGGAGTAGTACTGCCTAAGGACCTATAGGCAAGACCTGGTTGCTAGTCAAGAGATGACGCAGTGCTTTCGATAATCTGGTGCTGAATCGCATTACACATGGGACCATTTATTATCGGTTTTGTCGGTATGCAGCGCGCCTCGCTGTTTTGGCTCGGTATCAGCTCTCAAAGTAGAAAAATAAAAACAAAATACGAGATATTTCTGTCTCCCTCCGGCTACTTTTATTGATTTGGAGTCTCTGAAACTCGTATTTTTCGGTGCAATATGAATATGCTTCTTCTCATTTCTAACGGCCAAGTTATTCAAGAGATAAGTAAAAATATCATTTACCAGATTACAAATCACAGACGTTTAGCATTCCGCCAGCTTCCGGTGCTGTAGGTTAACTGGACTAGTCTGATGGATGGCAATGTCGTTAAGGATAGCAGACAGCATTAAACCTTCAAGCATGATATGATTGGGAAATAGATGGTTATAAGCAAAGTCAAAATTATAAAGATAGACCAAAACACTTGTCACATTTGAGACGAATTATTGTGTACACCTTGCGGGTGCTGATTGAACGATCAACATCAAGGCTTACTGATCATGGGTCCTAGCGTTAGGATTTGACAACCTTCAATCAATCACATCAACTTCCTGAAATTTTGCCTGACAGCATCATAAGGAGGACGAAGTAGAGCGATATCATTGTTATTATTATTATTATTATCATTATTATTATTGTTATTATTATTATTATTATGGGTAGCAATAATAACCGTAGTAGTAGTAGTAGTAGTAGTAGTAGTAGTAGTAGTAGTAGTAGTAGTAGTAGTAGTAGTAGTGGTAACATACTGTTAGCTTTCAGAGCCGCGGGATGGATACTACAATGTGGAAAAATCTCAGCCAGACTGAATCAGCGGAAACGAGTGCTTAGCTTCGTTTTTTGGTTGGAGTAGCCAATCAACAAGGTGGAGCTTGCGAGCTGAGCCGCATGTGGTGAGTGCTGAGGAAAGTAACCATGGCAGTGACCTGATCAATAAAATTTTAATTTATTAATGCGAAAAGAACTGAGTGAAAAACACTGATGAACCCAAACTGGCGATATGCAAAACAGAAACTGGTATCTTAGGGCAAGTAATCAAAACTATAGGTACGATTTATTGATGCATTCGTTAACATGGGCTGATTGCGTGAGTGATCAATCAACCATCGGCGGAAAGGCAATAATCTCGGAAGAAGTAGAACGTGGGATAAGGTTTATACACACTGAGTATGAGACTAATTATGTGATATGGATGGACTGACCGTTCGCCTTTGTTTTCTAGGATAATGAGAAAAGTGAGCAATTCACAGTTGTAATCTGAGAGATAAATAAAATGACTGCATGGAAATAACCTCAATACAAGGCTTTCCGTTCAACAAAACCTTTAGACTCACTGCGACAGCAAAAGAACCCTACACGGTTTCCAACATACCCTACTGCTAAGCTATTCATCGAAATGATGAAAATCAATTTAGAAAAATAGTCGGAAATCATAGCGCATGTCCGTATTTGTGTTGGCAATGATCTCAGCACTAGAACAGTTATGCGAGCCACTATATATGCGCAACGACAAGTGCAGCCAAAACGTACCAACTTCTCTCTAGAACAAACCACGAAATTCGTTGTGTGAAAATCAGCAGATGTTTTGCACCCGGCCGGTTTTCACTTCACCGGTCCTGATCATGTGCCCCAGAGTGCACCTGAGATCACTTTAGTTCTTCACTTTTGGCATCAGCGGACCAGATAAACATATTTCACAGGTGAGTATTATGAGCAGATGCATAAATCTAAGTGCAACCTGGTGGAATTCAGTGGACAAGTGCCTTTGTGGCACGGCTATATATATATATATATATATATATATATATATATATATATATATATATATATATATATATATATATATATATATATATATATATATATATGGGTGTGACCGGTGACGGGAGCACGATTAGAACTCAAGAACAAAGAGTCTGAAATCTATGGTTTTGACACAGCGCATCATGTTATGCTCTTGGCTCCTCGAAACAAATGATATTTTTGACAGTTCGGACACCAAAAATGGAGTTGACAGAATCTATCAGTTCTGTCGTTCCTTCTAATGCCAACTGAATGGTTTCTGAACTGTATGATTTGCGTAGCCAATCAACGAATTCAAGACGAACTAGTTGAAGTAGCCTATACTGGATAGATCCCATTTGTCAAAACTCATCCTGGTTGCTAAGGTTTTCATCTGAAAAATCTGATTCGTCTTTGGTTAGTCCAGATGGAGCATGATACTGTTTGGACGCACAGCAACGGAAGTAACAAACACAGGTAATGATAATAAAATGACCAATCTGGACCCATGGGTCTTTGCGATGAAGCACCTATTTCAAGGCATATGAATTTTCTCGTACATGAATTGTGCCGATCAAAGACTCGAGGTTAGAACTAATTGTTTGTAAAAAAAATTGTGGCACACTAAGGAATGTGATCGCGGTTCAGCTCAGTGCTTAATTCGAACAATTCCTTTCATTGTTTGCACCTACAAGGTCACTGTGAGGTCAAACGAAACAGACTCATTCATCTTATGTTTATGTCATCTATCTCTCTCCTCCGCGCGTTTGGTACTCGGAATTCAGTGTTGACGCATGCACAGGTACATAAACCATGGATGAACTTTTATGTTCATGCAATAACCAACTCTGTCTAATCTGTAACGTGAGCATATTTCTATTGTTCGCAGTGTTAGTAAGTGTAGGTATAAGTTCATACACAACAGGTTGAACATTCTTTTGTTATTCGACGGACAAATCGGTCAATAAACCAGTAAGTAATTCAGTTGATTCGTACCGGTAAAATATCGGGGTTTTGATCGGTGGTGATCAAGGATCACTAAATTTATCTTACCGTACAAATTCCCCGAACCCGGATCAAATCTGTATTAAATAAGAAGTCCAACAAATTTGTTCAAATCAATCGCGCCGCAATTCACGGTCACATTGTGCTCGGGCGTGAATACCGGTCGACATCGAGTGAAATCCCGCACGTGACCGTCGGCTGTAGTCAGGTGTAGGCGATCGGGGTGGAAGGGATAACCAGCACGATCCATTTTCTTACTGGTTCTTTTGTTTCCTATGAATGAAGACAGATATGTTGAGTTGCAAGAGGTTTGTTTCATGACAGTATCTGCAATTTCTGTTGACCATGGCTGAGCAGGACTTTCAGATTGCACCCGTCAACGTGGTATCGTCCATGCGCACTGATAAACATGTGTCCGAAAACTTGTTTTTGCCGCTCTTTAGATGCCACTAACATCACGAGTTCGGAAATTCACGACTGGGCGTTGAGAAACATCCTGCTTCACAATTCTGCATGCAAATACAATTCGTTTAACGAATTGTTTGCAGTGGCGTCGCACCCGTAAAACCAACACATTTGTAGTTGAATGAACTAAATTCCACCACCCTGCTTGCATCTACATCTAGTCACTCAATTAACGGGCTCTGAAAAATGACTTTTCAATGGTTTCTTAGGCGGGAAAACTCAGTATACCTTTTCATCACAAACCGATAATAAGTTACACTATTTATGCATTTAAACATTTGCTATTCCGTTTAAACTCACTTTGCCATCGATTTCTTCATCAGTAGTGATTCAGTAACTGTTATTTATGTCAAAAGTTTCAAATAGCCCTCGTTGAATGTCACATGGCACAAATTATAAGTGTTCCACTTAGGCCACTTGTGTTTTATCGGTCATATCGTAGAGATAATCGATTGTTACTCGTGTATTAGCTTTTCCACGGAGTTTCGCCTTAGTTAGATGTCTTACAAACTGAAAAGCTCTATTTTGGACGCCAACCAGATTGCGTTCAGACGCAAATACGCCAAAAGCCTTACTCATCAGCCTCGATTCTGGAAACATCAGGCATGAACACACGTGGGTGCAGGTGAACGGACATTTACCCACCCCATCGGTTCACGTGACCCACACAAACCATTCACGCCAGCCGAGAGTGCGCACAAAAAGCAATTGTGGACAGTTGTGGACTGTTAACGAATGCGGCCATGTCAGATGGACCGAAAGCAACCAGGTAAAAGTGGGCATGAGAACCCCATGATTGCATCTTTCTCTCAGATAACGACTACCTTCAAGTGGACCGGACAGCTATTTTCCAAATAAGCATTATTGTAACACTTGGTTACCTAGGCACATCTTCTGAATCAATACCACCTCTAGCACCACTGGTACTATCACAACGAGGATATCGACAGAAACTGCTCGTTATCATCGAATTCACTGAAGACTGGGTAAAATACGCAGCAGTCATCTGAATTTGTCATTTCAAGCGTAGATTCATGTAATTAAATGTACCTTCTGAGTCCTCAAGCAAACTACTGATGGTAAGCCAGAATCCAGTTCAACTGTATGATGGTACGGGCTGAATAACTGTCAGTGGATAGCCTAGTTACGTTATCAGTCAGCGCTGGTGCGGTACCAACCCGAACGCTTGGAACGACGGAATCTCGAGTGACAGGATGACCGATCGATGGTGTGGATCGATAGAACGAAAGTTGGATCCTGTCTGCGGCGATGTACGCCAGTTGGACCAATACGCTGAATGCAACGACTGGGTGCATGGATCAGCATCCTATATATTCATTATTTTGCACTAATACGCGAGATGATTCGGAGGCAGAAAAGACTTCTCACTGAAGTTAATGGGACAGTTCGAAATAAACTGACTAAGCACTTCAATGCTCGCTGAATGAGCGATTCAGCAATAGACGGATTCTAATGAACTTCCATTATCCATTCAAAAAGTTGCTGAATACGGTAGGTTAAGAAAAGAACAGCAACACTAGCAGTTCGTTTTGTCATGCATTTGCGTAGACCTCTATCCGATTATCTGGATTTTCGGTAAGATTTTGCCACTCAAACGTGTTACATCGGCATCAATGCACACGTAATTCAATCTGCAACTCCTTAAAAGCATAATTGAGTACTACTAATTACAGTGATCGGCTTCCCAGAAAACCAAACATAGTCGAATATGACGTTATGATGGACTCGAGTATCAAACATTCTCGTCGAATGCCATAAATCATGATATGCACCATGTTTCATATATTGGCAATTTTTCCCATTTGCACGTTGAATAAGGACAACGTTGATCCAGGAATACAGACACTTATTGTCACAAGTCAGGCAAAGCTGCTGTCTTAGCTAGCCTATCTGCACGGGTATAGAAGTTCGGGAACCTGCTGTTCTTACTGTCTTTAGCTTCCTGTCTAATTCGGATTATTCATCAGATTCGATTGCGCGGATCCTTCAGGTTCAGCAACAGAACAGTAACAAAAGGTCACTGTTCATGTTCTTATGTATGAGTGAATATATTTTCGATAATGGATTGACACCAAGAACTTAAGCTGATTGGTCAATGTAACCATGTTCGCCTAACAGGGATTGGAGACGAAGAAAATCCTTCGTTCCTACAATCTGTGAAAGCTTTCCACTCACTGATGCCACTGTGTATCTGGAGTGAAGAAAAATTGATCTGGTCTCAAGTAATAAATCTCACCTCGTGGTCTCCTGGGTGGTATCTGCCCACACGCCAAGCAGAGTCGAAGTATTTTAATTTGGTCCATTTGTCAGCTGAGAAGCCGTTTTATACCATTTTTTGACTTTGTCACAGCTGCTCGTAGCTGAATTATTTTGATGGTCACCAAATCTGTCGAAGACACTC
The DNA here is from genome assembly GCA_948099385.1 of Fasciola hepatica. Classification (NCBI taxonomy): domain Eukaryota; kingdom Metazoa; phylum Platyhelminthes; class Trematoda; order Plagiorchiida; family Fasciolidae; genus Fasciola; species Fasciola hepatica. The sequence goes on from CANUEZ040000077.1 coordinate 285,376, forward strand.
GTTTTTGAAACAGCCTGCAACAATAAGGACAATAAAGTGAAAAATAAATTCACGGTTTCCAACAGAAATCTGGAAGTAACGATGAAGACACAGGAGTGTTGTTTCGAAGTGGATCTTTAGGTGACGTTCCTTTTCAATTGGTCAAATTACCTTGATCCTTTCTATTGTATCTTATTACCTGATCGTAATCTTCTGTCACGGGTTTTCGTTGTTGACAGTTCCGCGAAGAAGAAACAGAACAAAGTTGTACACCGGCTGCGAATTTTATCGAGAATCGAGAAAATTTAACCCTATATAGCAAATTCGGCAAGTTAAAGGCTACACGTTTTGTTCCAGTCTGACACGGAAGAGTCTGGACTAACGGTGGAGCAAGCGCTAAGGCACACTGATATGCGAAGGAGGCATGTCGTGCTAGCTTGATCACTTTGAATTCTCGTTCGATGTCCACAATGCACCCTGAGGCAAACCGATTCTCAAGTCATTGATTTTAGAGTGATGCTAACGACATCCTCGTACCGTTTATCTCCTAGATAGCTTCGGCTAAAACCCGCAACTGTTTCCCCGTGATGCGCAATATTTTAGCCACAACCCACAGTCTATTAAGCTTGACGCACAGCCCTTAGCCATGCCGCTTCAAGCCAGTCAGGTTAAAAGTATCGGAATATTACGACGTCAGGAAGTGGTGGGGAAAAAACACTTTTTACCGAGATTGGTTTAGCAACGCTGGCTGAACAAATGAGGAAGTGACGATCGTAGGTTGCGCAGCTGACCGTAGTAATGATATCCAATGCCACTCCGCAAACTGATTGGAGAAGGTTTAAACAACGTGCCCGTATTAGTAAATTTACTCATCTCAGGATTTCGTAGTCGCCATAAGTAAAAAGAAGTCTTAGAAAAACTGACAGCATCATAAAGTAGCAACCCCGGGTGCATAAGAGTAAATGCGAAGGAAAATACTTATCTTGATGCTTTTCATGGGTACCCAGTGGATAATCTGAAACGATTTCAAAAGTTCGGGATTGTCGTTACTAAAACAAACGACAGCTAGAGTCAGTCAACCAAGTTCGCTTAAAAGCTCTGTGCTCGGAATATTAACCAACCTGCTTTCTCGAACGATTCATCGAAATACTCGTATGAAATATCCGCCTAGCCTCATGATTTGAGTAAAACGAATTCTTGGATATTTTACTCAGTTTTAGAATCCTCAAAAAGAAGTGTTTAAGGGTAACTTCACCATACTTGGATTAGTAAATTAGGTGCACTTTCCCACTGGAATTGAAGCATGCCTAAGTCCCTATTTCACAAACAAAGTATCGTTTTTCGTGGTCTAGAAACGTACACCACTCAGCCGTTCACTTCACTGAAGCCTGTGACTATGCCGGACAGTATCAGTTGTCGTGAAGCAGAAGAAAAAGAAGGACATTCAAAACAGTCTTCAGACGGGGAAATGTCTGATTGCAGAGGACCAAAAGAAGTTAAGAGCTTGGGCTGCATCGAAGGCTTCTTTGCGCGTTGAAATCAGGCTCCTCAGATATAAGCGTAACCACACTAATCAATCCAACTTTTGCGACAATTATTGTTGCCGCCCCAGAGTGACTCCTATACATGCAGAATTTTTCTCTACATACAGAAGAAAGGTAAAATTCCCCTGTCTAACAAAATGGTTGTGACTGCGGTTTAGGAACATACAGCTGTCACGCTACGTGACAAACTGTCCGGCGAGAGCCTGAAGATAAATGTGCACCGTGAAGCTATATAGCGCGTTAAGTTCAGATAAGCTATATCCCTCTTCGTGTATCAGTAAGGCGCTGATGCATATTTAGCACATATGGCTAATCACTCCTGTGATAATCCAGACATTGGAGACACATAAAAATGATACCTTTCCCTGTGAAGGTACCTGTGAGGATGATATTCAACCGCACGTGCATATGTAATGTTCAAAGTATTTAGGAGGCATGTACTATCACAGATAGTCTACGGAAGATTCCGAAAATACGATCCACTTCACATATCGATCGTTGTGCTTTGCTATGTTGTTCTAGGACTTGATACGGAAAATACAAAATCATCAGGGTGGTATTTTTTGGTAATGGACGATTTTGGTCGGGTGGTGTAAGTGTGTTGTCGTCGATGACGTTCGAACCGACGGTCGTAGGTAGCGATGAGCTATCCATGGGATCCTTACCGTACCTGACCTATGTGCATTTCTCAATTCCCAGTCTAAGGATCACGGTAGTCGGCTTCCCTTGATATGCAGTGTGCTTTTGACGCTACGGGATGTTCTGGTCCGTCCCAGTAGCTCTAGTGAAATGAATATGCTGCCTTCAAACCATCACGGATTTGATGCACGATAGACCATTTATATAAGATATGAAGACATCATAACCAAATTCATAGCCTGCAAACTTATTGGCTCAACTGTCACTGACAAGGGAGTATCCAGGCTGATTGATCTAGTTGCAACCCGATTGGCCGATTCGGCTGCATTTGATTGAGACATCTGTTGGTCACTGATTGGCTCATCGTTTGGCTTCGCTTGCCCCAATCTTGTCCCCGACTCTGGCCCAAGAGATGACGTACTGCCTGCCCACCAAATCATCGATCTGCTTCACTGAGTTCAATCTTGCTCTTGATTTTGGACGGGCGAAGGTGCGTTGTCTGATCACTGAACCACGGCTCCTTTTTTCGTGTCTGCTGCTACCTTCACACGGGGCACTCCCGTTCCGTTGCACTGGTATACAAGCAAGGAAAACTGAATTTAGTGACCCTGACAACTTACTGTTTCTCGATCTGTTTTCCAGAAGAATTACCGACCTAAGCATCACCAAGCTGATTGGCAGTTATCTCACTGACAAGGACCCTCTACCTTGTAGCACGGTGGTTTTTCAAAATACCATTCTTTTTCCTAATTTTCTTCACTTCACGTTGAGCAACAGCCTATCGCCACAACTCCCATAACTAACTGAACGTAGATTGACGACGTAGCCTTCGATGAAATTGTAAACTATTCCTCTCCCTGCTTACTAGTACTGCAAAACTCATCTTTTCATTCATCCAGACTAAATATTCTTTCAATGCTGCATGGCGGATTATTTGGATTCGAAACGGCAGGCGGTTTTGTCACTGGCCGTCCTATCTAAAGTTATTCTTAGTGAATTATTTGAATGATCCATGTTTTGAACGCTCCCACTAACTCTAATGAGGTCTTTTTCACCTCCGAATCATTTCGCTTATTAGTGCAAAACAATGAGTATATAGGATGCTGTTCCATATACCCAGTCGTTGCGTGCGAAGTATTGGTCCGACTGGTGTGGGTGGCCGAGCCTTGACGCTTCAACACCGCTGACATGATTCATCACCCATTCTATCGATCCACGCCACCAGTTGGCTTTCCCGTCACTCGAGATTCCGTCGTTACAAGCGTTGGGGTTGGTACCGCACCAGTGCTGGCTGCCAAAGATGATTTACCACGTACCCTGACAAACCGTGATGCAAGTATATATATATATATATATATATATATATATATATATATATATATATATATATATATATAGTAGTCACTAAGTCAGGTAGTTAGAATTGACAAAACCTGTGCAGTCATTTAAGTAGATAGTGTTATCGTTTAAGCAGCTGTATTCTCGCTCACACCCCGGAATTATCGATCGTCCCTCTACTTGCGCATTTGGCCATTGGCCTGTGGGTACGCAACTGCTCTTCCGTGAATCATTCTTTTTGTTTTGACCAGATTTTTTTCCGAGTGATATGCCTGGTTTGAAGCTCCCAATGTGAACCATCTTGTTGCCTGCCTGACTAGAGTTCTGCTGAGGCTCGCTTGTTCGTCAACCTGATCCCCTTTTTCTGTGGGATGCTGTTTTCAAAATAGTCGTGTCTTCTTATTGTTTTCTGATTGGCTATTGGCTGATTGGCAAAGTCGACTGCATAATCGTTAGCTCTTTCTGTTACCATAGCGGTCTTCACACAACGCTGTGCTCATCAAGGTCATATTAAGATCTGTTAGGCTTAACTGTACGCACTAAAACAAAGTGATCATCCTAGCTGTCTCAGAAACTGAGCTATCACCCTGTCTTGAGTGACTCCAATCAGCTTTTTCATTAGTAGTGTCCCTTTTGTTTGCTGTTGACTGCTTTCGGAATAGTCACATTATCTTCTGCACTTCGTAATTCTGTCTAACCACGTCTGTTTTTTTCGATGCTATCGTAATGACCGTTGAACTGCCTGAAACTTCTGTAGGATGTATTTGTTACCAGTTTAGTGTGGACATTGTTCCCCATAAATTCGTGTGTCCGTAGGATTAATGTAATAACTTGAAAATGCATCCAGTCAAACGCCTAAATATACTTCCGACCTAATCTCGGTAACTGTTGCGTAAGCGTTTCATTTCAGTCAATCAGTTAGCCACAATAACCACAGCTCCTGATTTTTAATTGGAGGGTTTGAAACCAGGTAAGAGAAGTCGAAACTCATTTCCCCGGGAGATGCGTAACACTTTGTAGTGAGATAGGCGTGTCCTTATTCTTCCCGTTACTGGTGACCGATTCACCACTCAAGACCATCGAAGCATTGTACAGCTGCTTCATTCGGGCCCATTAGAACTCATCGACAGCTCACGCTCACCGAGTGCCAACTAGGGCTCGAACTCGTGACTGTAAGTCACACTTGTTACCTCCAAGGTACCTAGACTGACCTTTAACATTTTACCCGGTATACACACTCTGTGATATACCTCGTTTCCGTCGTTCATTTAGATGCTCGTGTATGCACTTCAGGGTTCATCTCTTATTTTTGAGCTCAGTAGATAAGCACTAGGGTAGGTAACGTTTCCCATTATGCCATATGAATCACACCTGCTCAGTACTTGCATTGGTTCCAATAGTGAGTTCAATAGGGCTGATGTACAAAGGAGTCATTTGACAACCACATCCTATCCTTATTGGGTCTACCTCAGTCTATTTTTGTCTAGGACCAACTTGGTACTTCACTGAACCGAATATCAAAAAGATTAATTTTAATGCGAGTATGAATATGATGTAAGAAGTAAAATCGAGGAGTACAGATCAACATGGAAGCGGTAAAACAAACGAACTGTGTTTTAAAATAACCATTTTTTTCCCGCCACATTCTTTTCAGAGAGCTTGCATTCATTCAAAAATGGTCCTTCAAGCTTGAACAAATCGATCTTTCAGTTCGATCAGAATTGAACCAGATCATGACAAAACCGGTTGTCTGTCCCCATAACAAGCAATCAATGTCAGCGAATCTCCCGATCTCAGTGCACATGGCATCGCACTGCGTTCAGGTGCGTGAATGTGCACGTATTCATTTTTTGTGATCTCCGGACTTAGACGGGGTCCCAGTAAGAGAAAGCATAGTGCTCTGCCTTATACAGGAGTGAAACAGCTGTTAACTGAGATCAGCTTCAAACCCGTAAGGTTTTCCTAGAATTTAAATTTGATTTTTTAAATTCCCATAGTGTCACATGACTTTTAAAGTTAGCAGCAGATCTAGGAATCACCCGCAAGATAATTGGTCGAAAATAAGAGTTTCGTAATATCAGACCAACAATTATCCATTGATACTACATTTAATATCATTGACTATCCGGGTTCGATACCGTCATTGGGGTCTGAGATAGGCCCCTGAAAAGTGGTTTGCTTGTGATCACGTCAGTGAGCACTTCGTGTAGGTGTTGTGAAACAATTATTTGTTTTTAGTCAAAGTTTTGTTAACGGTCATCTAGTTTTGTGCGTAAGGAGTGCAAGTGGGTGCTCCATGTAGGAAAGTAAATAGAGCAAGCACAGTTGTGCTTTACTGATCGTACTTTGCCGATTAGCAGCAGCTGATCTAAAGAGCTGGTCGAAATAAGTAGTATATGCAAATGGATTAACAAGGCTTCTCGGAAGCACATGACCGGTTTTTGCAGTTAAGTCCACACATCAGGTATGCATATCCTCTGCGTGTGTGTATAACTCTACTTATTACTTATCATTTGTCTAAACTTTTCGCTCCTTTAATTTTCAAAAGGACAAGTGTACAAGATTGTTGTCCCGTAATTGAGTAACTTTCAGATAAACTAACTCCGAGTCCCAAGGCAGAAAACACAAGCTCGCTTTACTGTGCGTAGTATGGGATAATTCATCAAACAATAGCATTAAAGTACCCCAAATTATGGGCAAACCGGCCACAGAATCAGGACAGTCAAGAAGGGCTTCAAGAGGCCCAGGCAATAATGGTCAGGAAACTCTGGAGATGGCGATGCAGGAGTGAGTCAAGTAGTTCACAAAGAAAGCCCCTATTTATGGGGTGCCTTATGACAAGTCAATGGCCAAAAGAGAAATAAAGGCTTGAGGGAACATAAGCACAAGCGTGGTGAAGATCAAACGGAATAGCTATGGCTATGAGAAAATGACATAGTCATAAAGAGATGATCAAAGTTCAGTTTTTCACACAAACAAGGCACAGAGAGAGAGTGAGAGAATCACGCCAACTAACCCAGGCAATCGTGAGGTTATAACATAACAGGTCGTGGATACCAGTGGGTCGGTGGAAGTAGATATGGAGAGGGGGCGATAAGTTACGTAGGAGATGAAATCCAGCAGGGATCAGGGCTCAATACGAACAGATAAGGCCAACAATTAGAGCCATGACAATTATAGTCATTCCGCACGTCATAGAAACAAGACTAAAAATTGTGTGACGCAGTGGGATTGAGGGGAAAAACAAATTATCACGCCGACGTAGAAGCGAGGACGTGATGGTTGGCGTGGCAACTTGTGGTCTAAACGCCTGGACAAAGAAGGAACTGTTAGGCGAATACAATACAAAAACTGTGAATGATAGCACGGGACTAAACCAGTTTAAAGGAATTTCTTGAGACTGATAGCTGAATTCCCATGTCCAATTTCAATAAATGTTTATAGTTGGGGTTTTCAGAGCAATCGAATGTCCTCCCCCCCCCCCCCCCTCCCCCGTGGTATGACTGGATTGTGTGATGTTGTGAGCCTCGTGAACCCCTAGCCAATATCTGCCAGTCCATTTTTTCGTTTGTTAGACACCTCAACAACATAGCATCGTAGTGATCCACGTAACCGGTGCGATGACCGCTCAGCATTTTACCGATTTGTCTTGCAACCGAGCTCACGGTCTTACGATGTGTGTCCGAGCTAGGGGGGGGGGGGGGTGCGCGGAGGTTCACATATTCCGTCTGGCCCATAACTAACCACAGACGTTCAATCTGGAGTGAAATAGAAACACTGTAGCACACGCGTGTTAAGGCCCCAATCGATTTTCACCTGCGCATATGGCCATCTCGTGCACGTCACTTAACGAGTGAATCTGGCAGAATGAGGCAATTGAGTCACATCACCTTCACTCTTTTTTGGTTTTCAAAGTTAATGACCTCTGGTCAGTAGACCCGAGAAACTGGATGACGTTATCTTTAATCAACGTGTTAGAAAATATCGCTTCTCACGTAACGAGTTCTAACCCACAGACTGACACGGTGTCTTAATCTTTAATCAATAGGGACCTATTCACCTTTGCGTAGTGTCATTGATTATGATGAGAATAATGCTGATGGAAATGGTGATATTTGTGGTGGTGGTGCTGAGCAAGTCGAGGAAACAGATTGCGGTTCCTGTGTCAACAGCGCTGAGAATCTCGGTCTTCCCTCTTTGTATCGTGTGCTATCTCCAAAAAGAAGGAGGCTGATCCGCTCATTTCCAATACCGTCATCATACTTTGTAAGTGTGTGTGCGTGTGTGTGTGCGTGTGATGTGTGGTGTGTGTGAATGCATTAGTGTGCTTCCATATCAGGGAAAGCAATCCATGCACATTATGTGTATGGGCGAAACTGCGGAGGCGAGTATGCTTACACTGGTGATCTCCGTAGGCTGGTAATTTGGCTAGACGGTAGGCCCCAGGTCCGCACTTAGTACGTATCCCTTTTCGGGCAGGCCTCTGTTGCTCTGGTTATCGTCGCTCGGATCGACCCGCACACAACAACGGGCACATGCAAAGTGATCACGAATAGCCAGTTTCAGCGGTATGCAGCGCGGTTTTGACGTTGCGCACACATCATGCTGCAAAGCATGACACATGCGTGAGTGCGTGAATGCGTGTTAGTGTCATAGCAACACTTTGTTCAGATTGGCTGAAATACTTCGTGTGCCTGTCTGGTGCACAATCCACGCGATCAGTGGTCGGCCATTTAGTTGGCGCACACAATCGTATTGGTGCTGACGTGCGTGTGAATGTGTGTGTGCCTGACCGGCACTGCACATCACCTTTGCACCTACCTTCTTGTGAAGTAACGGACTACAGAAATGCGGCTTGCTTCAGGCGCGCGCTAAGATGGCTTTAGGCGAGTAGATCGAAGCATACAGACGGACGGATTTGTGGCCCGATACGGTCGCCAACAGGTAGGCGCTCACACGCACGCACTAAGCACGCATGCATGCGCGCATACATGCAAGCGGGCCTTACACATACACACACACACACACACCTCACATACACACGCGCTAGCCCCGAGCAGGTAACCGGCACGTATTTGACCACGTAAGAACTAATTCCGGAAACAATTCCCCAAAATAACGAACTCTGGTCACTTTGATTGTGCTTCGGTAAATTTTGCCGTCTACTACAAAACAGTGCATCCAGCACAACTCTATCGCTGTGTTGTGTGTGCCTGTGGGAATACTCACACACAGATAGTGAGACTAATTTTTCCACTCGACCTCAATCTCAAATCTCAAGCACACGCGGGAGTGTTGTGTCCAAGTTCGAAAACACTTACCGTTGAACCTCTGTGAGTGGGACTGTGCATCTACGTGCAAATTTGTGATTAACTTCGTGTGGTAAGGTCCTCCTGAGTCGGACAATTCTGTGAACGGCCTAAACTACGGCACCATCTCACAGCCTTTCGTGATCAATGGTCGTCTGGTCGAGTTCCACCAAAATGGGGAACTCGTTCGTTGTTCTCCTATGGGCGATTATCACCCTGGCATGGGGATTCCAGAAAGATGACGGTCTCCACCTTTCCATCCATTCGCGTAAGTTTGACCTGAGCTTTGTCATTAAATCTCCTAGTGCCATTCTTCTGCTTCATTTTACTCTATTTCATTACCGAATTGCTAACCAGCAAACTTTTAATTGGTCGGTTGGCTCTGTCGTAGATATCATTGTCACCAACGCCTCCACCACCGTCCTCACCACCGTCATCATCATCATCACCACCACCACCACCACTACCACTGATATCATCTCGATCCACCAGCCTCAATTTGTCATGTGTAGATCAACGTGATGTATCATGACAAATAAATGGACCCCAGTGTATGCTCGTGCCTGAATCAGCTTGTTGAACTCCGGCCACCATAATGAATAACCGAAAATGAGCAGATTACGGGTCAGGTACTGTCCACGAAAATGTCACATTCTGTCACATTGGCGTTTGTACGATAACTTTCGTAGTTCAAGAACCTTGCGTCGCGGTTTGAGAGTCCTGTGCCGTAGTTCAAGAGCCGTCCATCACTCATGAACGAGCTCCATGCGGGAATACAAAAATTTCGCTTGTCGTGGGAATCAGATGCGGTGCTGGTGATTCCGTGAATCTGATCCGTGGTAAAATTCTTGCAATAAAAGAAACTTTTGCACCCTGGCAGACTTATCAGTTGCTCTCTGTTCCCCTCCAATAAAATTTCTTCGGAACGCTTAAAACAGTAAGGTGCCTCCTCAATGGGGTTGGAAAATGGACTACCAAGAGGAAGAAAGTGGAAAGAATGTCTAATCGTCACACGAGTTTCTGATCCTCGTCAATGAATAGGAGCGGTGTTAAAAGCACTACCGCGGCTATGGGCTGTTCAGTGTTCACCCTTAGAGAGGCATCTTTCCGGGAATCCACTGCAAATCCGGCTGGTTATTTTTGCGTGACATTCATAATGTCCCATCCTAAGGGTTGAAATGCATACAATGATATTCAGGTTTACCTGTTTATTTGACGGCATGGTTTTGGTACGTGATTTTCCCTTAGCAGATCGTCTGACTGATCAAAAGCACCTAACATTACAGTACGTTTCATCAACATGACATCACAACGAAGAGCTTCTCTACGCTTGTAACCATTCTTTATACTGGGTGCGCTCAGAATTGATGTCAATCCTGTTGCGCTCAGTGGGTCGGATTACAAGTTTTAGCGTGCTGTAGCCATGGTTATCAAGGGGTCCATCAATAGAGGTCGCGTTAATGGTCGACCCAGAACTTTCCGACTCAACCATTGCTTTACTCCGAGGGAGAGTTATTGACGAATTCTCATCCATAATGTTGCATGGCTTAGCGATAATACCATCCAAAAATCTCGTTTTTATGAAGCCTCGTTGTAACCCAATTTCTCAGTCGCTTTTCTCAATGCATCTACACGACATAATGAGTATTCGGAGATGTTGAGATATCAGCTTCAAATCATCTCTATTTCCGGCCCATTGTACAATGCGCCTGCGATCTTCATTGTTGACAGTTTTTTCTGCGTATAGGAATTTTCGTTTAACGGGTTCAAGTCGATTATTTATATCTCCTCTATCGCTTCCTCAGTAGACATCTTCGTTTTGATTTAGTCGTTTTGCGAGCGGCATGGTTGCCAATCCTCTCGCCTTTATGTTAGGTTGAAACTGACCGGGCGACCAAGAGACACCCAAAACCAACGGTTAGCTGTCATGCCCTCTTGTACCACCGAGAAGCGACTATCACATACCACCACAAGTGAATGGTTCTGTACGTGCATGTGACATCTTTGGGTTTGCTGTCATTCTAGGCCTATCCGTCATGTTATGTAGGTGTTGGCATAAAAAACGATTGTTTGCACCACTCGCTGGAATTCCCATGCACACTAAGAGCATCGGGTTAGGTGCGCGTCGAAATATCCTATATTTCACTGTTTATGCAGGGGGTTAGTGACTGTGGTGGATGGTTCTTAAACTACGGCGCAAGCTACTGAAATTACAGAAAATACTGTGATTGTTGTTGCGTCTAAATTCTAGCCATTTTCTGTTCGCGGTTATAACGAGCTTTGGGTAAAAGTAAGCCCCAGTAAATTTTATCATCCAATCAATTGGAGATGGTCAAAGATTCCCCCGTCTCTCGTTACTCATGTATTAGGTTCTGTGGAAAACTAAACACATTAGAGTCACTTTACGTTTTGCTAGTCGAGAGTTTCTCCGTTTTAGGTCAAATTTATGTGGGTTGATGAGTAATTCTGATTTATTTGGCCTGGAGTGCATATTTGTGTGTAGTCTAGAAGAGACAAAATCAATAATCAGCTGTAGTTCGGTTGTAGCCAGTGCGTGCTTTTATTCCTCTCGTGGTTCGGAAACAAAATCCTCACCGCTTATCGATTGTTCCCTGCCGGTTAAAACCACATTCAACAGAAGTCATACCGATGCGCGCTTGTTCGCACAGTTGACAATTTCGAACCACCACCCGTGACCAACAACAGAGAGATGATAAAACTCCACCAAAACAGAATCCGATGCGCACACTTGTTAGAATATGAAATGTGCGCAAAAAATGCGCATCACGTCTCTACATATACGCCTGCAAACCGGTTGACTAGTCTGTGGTTAACTGAATCCACGTGGAGCAGCGTCGCATCACTCAAGCCCCCATTGGTCACGCTGAGTAAGTGCACGTGACTCGCGTTCAGCGCGACCAACACGACGAATGCAATCGTGCGTATTAGATCATGTGTATCAAAATGTCTGAGTAGATCAAACCTGGCTTGCAACGCCACGAACTACGAACGGACGGTGTGGAGTTTAGGGCTGAGCCAATGTAAACTGAATGGTGAATTCGGCCCTCGTGATATTTTCTTCCCATTGAGTATCACTATTGGGTTATAGTTTTCGGAAACACGAAATAGAATTCCTTCGTGAGGAACCTCACATTTAGTTTCTGTTTTCCAAGATGCCTATATAGGGGAGCACTTTCCTAACTGACATGTCCTCGCGTGTGACCTCGAAATTAAAATCGATAATTATAACCGTTTTTCAAAATTTGTGGGAGCCAGAATTACCCGATCTTTGTTGATTTCACCAAGTGTGTTGATCTTTTGGTTCCCCTCCATGAGAGCTTAGATGTGGTAAAAGTTAAACATTCTTGGATAATTTTTTCATTGGTATAAGAATGACTGTCAGTATGCAAACACACACACGCACACATAACGCGGGTCGAACACAACGGAGAAATTGGAACTGGGGAGGAAGGCAATTTAAGGCAACTTAATTCCTGCCCAACAAACTGACAATTAGACAGTATCAGGCGCACAAGTAAGTAAACTGGCAATCATGTGGGTTAGGTGCCAAGACCTAAGCCGACAAACAGACAGACAGACAGACAAGAGGACGGTGACTGTTGCTTGGTGTGTGATTTTGACGCGAAAGTCATCATTTTGTGCCGCCACATTTGTCAACTAACGACGAGGTTCAACGAAAATGGACGGTGTTGCGACTATCCCGATGTCTAGGGCTGTGAATCTAGCAGTAACTTAGTTTCACTAGCTACACGCACGATATGGGCAGAACACGATTACGGGCAGCAGAACAAATTCCAATCGAATAACCGTGTTTATCGATGATTCGTGGTTCTAAATAATACAATAAACATAAATATACAGCAAATAAAGGACTTACAGCCAGGTGAGAAACCAAGAGCAATGGGCAGTAAGCTTCCGAAAATCGGGACAGCGCAGAAAATAAAAACGGTCCACTTAGCAGGCAGCTGAACGAAACTGTAGCGCAGTTCGGTTGCGGTACAGTCAATAAATCAAGAGCGTTTATCGTCAAAGATCAATAAATCGATTACAAACGCGTGAATTGGACTGTGGTTGCAATGGTAAAAAGTGTCATTAACAAATAAGTACAAATGAGCTAAGTCTGTAGAGTAAACAAAGGCACGTGTCAACATGAATAGGCGAATCCGGCACTAGATCTGTTAATGCTGTTGACGTATGACGGCCAATAGTGGAGTGCACTGACAGAAACGATAAGACTGGGAGTTCGAGCCTCCGCTCGGCAGTACAAATGAAACACTCAGAAAGATTATATAACAGTAAAAGTGTAGACCTTCGGGAAAACAAGGTTATGAACAAATACGTGAACTGTTCATGTAATAAGTACCATAAAACTCAAGTATAAACTGATGTGATACCTTAGAAACAGGGAAACTACATTACGAATGTCCGGGGTTCACGATGCATGTACTCACTACTAATAAGTAACTAAACAGAAGACAAAAGGACAAACTCTAATTACGATTCGTAATTAACAGACGGCAATAAAATTTTCAACGTAGATTTAAGATCAATAGACGTGACTACTGTCAACTCGTAGCTATGCGGCGAAAATACGGAACAGACTTGGCGAACAGATCCCGTAACTCTGGTTGGTGCATCATTGAACGGAATGCATGGGAAGCGAACAACTCAAGTTGGGTGATTTTTTGCCCCAGAGAGCTGGATTGGATCGCTATCTCTCTTTGACTGGACTTCATCCGCTTGTGGAAGCTCAAAACCACGGAGTGCAACTAGATTTTCATAATTCATTGCAGCAACTAAGGGGGGGGGGGGAGGGGAGGGGTACAAACAACGGTTTCGCCAGTATGTGATACATTTAAGAAAATAAGCCCAGGGGTAACAAACGATACGAGTATTTTTTCTCAAAGACTCTTCATTTCAATTCTGTTGAACTTGTGCAATTGTATACAGTTTGCGAGATGTTCAAAGAATTGAACCACCACCCCCCTCCTCTCACAAGACCGAGGATAAAAGACCAGATGGTGAGCTGTTTTCTCGTCTAATTAAGAGCGATTACCTGTGAAAAATGAGTACCATACATTTGATAGTTTTCGTAACTGGACGGTGGTGAGTAGATTTCTGTTTTTCATTTGTGGTGTAGCAGAGGCAACACTACTTATCTGACACGTTATTTTGTCATTCAGTCTTCCTTTTGTTTGAACCAGCCGGATTTTCAAGATAATCCAGTGTCAGTTGTCCATAGACATTATTGATTGCTAATAAATTAACACCTTTTTAACTTTTAAAAGAAAATGACCTTACATTATTGGCTAATTAGTCCATAAGATCACGAGACCTCAGGTACTCATCCACGCAAAGCAGACTTCCTTAGCGTGATCCCGGAGGATACTCGCTGTTTGAAGCAATTACCAACTTATACGTTTGAATTTATTTTGGACCATGGGTTTGGTTAGATGTGAAACCGCACACTTGCGCCGTTGTCATTCATGCCAGAACTCAAGGTCACACACGATGGGCAGCCCTTTTCGCGTTTATAGTGCACACGGAAATCTTTGTCAGCTCACCTATCTGATCCATCAAGCGATAAAAGTGTCATAACCAAATTGAAGGCTGTTCATAGGAATTATCCAACGAATCAATACCGGTTTCACAGGAGAGAACAAAATTATCGTCTATCATCCCGCATTGATTGAAGTCAAACCATCCTCGTACAAAATTAACCCCGTAATTTTCACTTCATTACTGACTGATCAAATCTATCTATCGATTTTTGGTTGTAGAACTCTCGGCTATGGAGTGAACATCATACATATCTTGGACACGGTACTTTCCAATCCAGGAACAGCGCCACGTACTTGGAGTTGATCCCTTTTTCAGGGCCACATGATGACTGGTAATCATCAGGTGTATCAAAATCGACGTGTCAAATAAGATCAAGTTGGCTAAGTGAACTTTGGAACTTTTTTTTCTGTGTCTGAGAGAGAACGTTCCTATTGATGACTGGCTGTTTTACACAGAAAAAACCAAGTGTGCTAGGAGTCCTCGTGCTTTTTTCAATTGTGCAGTGGTTCAGTGAATCAGAGTGCATCGAGAATAATCGTGAATTCGGTAGCAAACATATGCGAATGTTTGCGTCAGTTGCTCAACGCGTACAATTTATCACATGAATAGCTTGTAGAATAGGTACCACTCATTCAGCACCCATGACATGCACATGTATCGTACAGATTATTGATCAAGTTTGTTCCAACTAGCAAACTCATCGCTGTGGTCTTTCCTAGAAAACCACTTCATTTGTCTCTACAATCATGTATTATGAATCAATGTCTTATAAAAATGAAGATATGAAGCAGATCAAAGGCCTGGACCAAAGCATGACTAGAATTAAAGTACTCTTCACTGTTTACGAACTTTTTTTACCTCGAACGTGAAGACTTTTCCCCAAGCCGAACGATATGCATGTTTTCGGTATTCAACAAAAATCATCACACTTCTATTTTGTTTTCGAATTTAAGGGCATCATATTCGGACACTATTCTATCCACACACACACACACACACACACACACACCCTCGGGTGTGTGTTCGTGAGGTCTGCACGCACTTGTGTAGTGACTGTGTTGTTTATCATTGACGTTCGGCTCACCCAACTGGTTAGCGCGTTTCATAACCGTCTGATAGCCGAGTGTGGCGAGTTTAGGTTGCAAACATCCCGTCACCAGTCGGCGTGACGTCATCAGTGAGCAGCCCATGATGTCAGCTCAATTGGTGATGAGTAGTTTGCAAACCTAAACGCACCAAACTCAGCAATCAGCAGCTTGTGCTTTATCCCCCCTCTCTCTTTCTCTGATAAGTCCACAAAACCAAAATCCCCAAACCCCTCGGACTACAGTGTATTGGAAGAGCCTGCTCGGATCGGTCGACACAGGTGGAAACGACCAGGATACTACCTAAAATCATTATCCGTGTGTTATGGAGAATCATATTCTTTCCACTCAACCTTACTGATAAATAACTTTAGCTTAATAAACCACGCTTAAAAATTCAATGATCACAACATTTCTTTCCGGGTGTATCACATCAAACACCGCCATTTTTGTACATTGAATACGCGATCTTCTGCAACTATTCGTCCACGATTCCACACAGCGGGAAGATGAACACGGAATTTGCATTAAAATTAACTAAGTATGGAGGGAATGACACCGAGCCAATCACGGGAACTTTGTTCGATCTGTCTTGTTACAAAAGTAGTCTAGGACAACCAGCTATTTACCTAGGGATGTAGTGCCAATCTTTAGAATTGTGTGGTTTAGATCTAGACACGGATTGCTTCTCATATGAGCAATTATATTTTGTGTGTTCTACAGTCGGCAAACCAGTCAATCTCTATATCTGCACAGACAATGGAACAACAAAAAATATATTGTATACCCACAAGTATAGTAAAATCAAACGTATTAGAAACGTGCGCTTTCTCTCATCCTTCTTTCCTATTTATCCAAACTGAGCCCCAGCAATGCGTGGCTGGGTACAACTAGTCTTGTTTTAAAAATAGCCCAGGACAACCAGCTATTTACCTATGGCTGTAGTGTACAGTTTCGAGGGTGTGTGTGTGTGTGTGTGTGTGTGTATGTGTGTGTATCCACACGGCTGGGGCCAGACAAATTCACGAGTTCTAAAGAACGATAACAGTTTCTAGTTGCAGGATGTTTACGTGCAGTTTACAGGGAGGGAGATAGAGACTGCGAGTTAATGCTGTGATGCTTACAGCCCACACTTCCGCGGGTTTTGCGAATTGGTCAAAATTGTCTAAATTGAATACGAAACCGCAAACATCACCATCATCATCAACATGTGAGTGGTATTAGGGTGGGGCAATTATAGTGCACAGTCGGTTTCTTCGAATTTTCTTTTCTAACTACCCAACAATCTTGCTTTGATGATAAACCACCCTTTGCCGCCCTAGTCAATGATTTGCTTTTTTTCAAAATGACCTTCGAATTGGTGAAATACGGACTCCATAAGACGAGCTATTCCCCATCACACGTTCTGTTGGTGTACAAATTGAGTTGAAAACGAACGTGAGTTAAAAGCTTCACGGTCACGTACTTGACCATTGAACAATACAAGAGTGAATCAGAAATTTTCTTCCAGCGGACTCAGTGTTTCTGTAATGAATAAGTGTGAATATTCCAAAGGGGACCCATCAACATGACTTCACAGATTGTGTTAAGATAGGCTGTACGATTCTCTTTTGCATTTAGCTGCAATTTGGCATGCGTTACTCTTGCATATTTCTGTCATCCGTGCTAAAACTAGACTGTTCTATCGTAGCAGTATAAATCGAGAGAGTGACAAGCGTGGGGAGGGAAAGAGAGAGGAAGCTACTCAGCTTGCTTTACGTTACATCTCAACCAGGTACCACGTTTCAACCGGCTGATTTGTTTTCTTACAATAGTTCTCATGATTTTTCGGTAAATGTGGTAAAATTGCACACACTGGTGCCAAACTATTTCCGAGTTATTATTGATTTTTTTGCATGACCTTGACATCTACTGGCAACCAAGAGTGTCATTTAATCAGACGAATGCTTGTTTGATTCTTCGTCAGTACACAATCTGTCGATAATGTGTGTGCGATTACGAAGCTTTGTGTGACTCACAGTACTGAAAAATTATTTGTGTCAGACAATTATTCTTTTGTTCAGACTTTCGATTCACTTGGAATCGAGTACCGGTCCTCCAAGTGAGAACGAAGAGCCCACAAAAAGGACGCATATTGCACCGAGGTTTGATTTGTAACAGGCCAATATGTTCAAACCAGACTGTGAGGTTAAAGAGCCATTGGCTAATAGTAAGGACTAATGAGAATCTTATCACTGATTCAAATAACAACCCAGACTCATTTTATTTGGACTTGCCATAAGTCATGTGATCCAGTAGTTGATCTAATTTTAAGGATGACAAAGCGTACATGATCAATATTTTAACAAGCAAACACATTTTAGTAACCTTTGAAGGAGTCGATCACTGTTCAATTCCATTGTTGACTCTGTCGGAGTATAATGTCTTGTGTTAGACGATTGTGGCTATCATGAACGATGATCATTTCTATGTCTTTTTTAAAGTCAGTTATCAATGGGGACCGTTTTCCTGATAAACGATATGTGTGTATGTGTGTAATGTTCAAAAATGGTTTCATCCAAGCAAACTCGGCTCTTCCGTCCGAACAGTAAGTGGAACTGTAAAAAAGAACAATGAGAAATGTGTTAAACTAGATCGAAAATTGGCATTTATTGACAATAAATCTAATGGGAATCACACCCCCAAAGAGTCGGGAATTATTGCAGGATGTCAAATTCCATCCGATTTCTGACACTTAGCGCTGTAAAGCTACACGATGTGAAACGGAATTACAGTGTAACAACTTAGGGGGAGCACGCTTCTATTATTACAAAACTACTAATAACTGACCCAATTTGGTTCCAAAACCGGAAAATTAGGAATTTCTATTGCCAGTTGTAATGTTTATCATATCACGCTTCCACCTTGCAAGAAAAACATACCTTGAAAGGTAGAGAACTCCGATTTGATTCGGGAGTGTAACACCAGCTTACTGATTTTCGTCACCGGCTATATTTGCATGATGTAAGCTGAAGAGACTGACGCTTATTGTCAGTCCTGTAATCGTTGGCTCCCGTTGTTGTTTTGTACGAGTCGAGTTCTGTCTAAGTTATTCTGCGCAGTCGCATTCCCCCTCAGGATTCCCTCCGGATAGCCTAATAATGACTTGTTGAACTGAAAATCTCTTTTATGTGTGATCTGAGCCTCAGCGGGGACTTGTTGAATTTGCGTTCCTAATGATTCTCAACCTGGATGAAACAACTACAGTGTTTTCTGTGGTGCTCCCATAACGGCTATTTAGGCGCCCATTCTTGATAAACCTTCTTGCGAGTCTGCTGCCACCAATAAAACAAGGAACAAGGTTTTATTATTGGCAGTTATACAACACGATACTTAAGGAACAAGTGATATTTTCCAAAATGCTTGTGTGTCTCACACTGGAGTAGTCTCCTTGTCGGCTTAACCGTTTACTGACTCACTAGTCAACCTCGTTAGAAAATCCTCACCTATCTACATTGACGGGTTTGTTGTGTTCGTCTTGAGTAGTCACGTGCTCAGTCAGTCAGTCTCGCAAGCACAAGCACACTCTGTGGATAATCGATCAACATCCCGTTTGAAATTCTACGTGCGGTTGGTGTTTACGGTCTTCAATACAATGCTTTTCTATTGCCGTTCGAAACACAGTTTTTTTATTACTATTCATAGGTTTCTGATTGCCGAGCTTTGCATTTGGATAGCAGTTACTTCAAAGGCAATTTAAGTAACACCAACAATATTTCGCTGACAGTTACTGCAGTCTTCTATTTCGGTGATATTTGACCCTAGGATCTGACCTGAGAGTTCAAGGTCAGCGATAGGAAAAATAAGTCATACAACGGGTCAGTCTGAGCTACAAACATCACAAGTGATCCACATCTCTCTTCTGCCTAGTCTAACACAGCTTGATCCTTTCACTCGTTAATTCCTTTTTGAATTAAATTCACTCGTTCCAAACCATTGTTCACTATAGGTGGATTAGGACAGTTTAAATTACTGAGTTGTTTCGGCGTCGAGGAATTTTCAAAAGAATAACTGGTCTCCTCACTTTTCTTAACACAGCGTCACTTGAGGTTCATTATCTTTACTTCTTGTAGTTTCAAAATCTCCAGGCTTTAGTGGACTCGCCCAGCTTCTTATGACTGTACGACCGAAAGTGCTTAAAGGATGTCCGTAGCAATTTATTATGCAGTGCCTCGGTATTTCCGATGATTAGTCGTCCTCCGACGTATGCGGCCCCTCCGTTGAGGGCCAGAAATCCAATAATTGTCCGAATAATCCCACAGAGCACATGGAGAACAACACAAGGTGGCGAACAAGCTCATTTTCAGTGATTCGTAATCATACCATTACATCATATATCAGATGAACCCTGTCAGGTGAACAGAACAGAAATCCAGATAAGGCGATGAGTCACTGAAAACGAGCTTTTTCGCCACCTTGTGTGGAAATCCAATAATACCAGACACATTTCTGTCATCTGTCAGCTCTTGTGAGCACTAAGCTTTTTAGATCAGTCGTGCAAGGTACCACATCTCAGATGACCTCAAGAGTGATCGAGAGAGTGGCTTGGTAATTTATGCATCTACGATTGACCTCGTTCACAAAGCTTGCTGTTGTGCGACCCCGAACGGTGGTCGGGGCTCGGTGTCAAATTCGACTTAGTGCCATTCGATTTATGCCGAACGATACGGCGAGCACTTTCCCAGTAGTCTGAATTGATGAACAAAAAATGAATCATGAAATTATACTTTTCCGATGTTCTCGAATTTGCTATGAACATTTGGAACGTCCGCATGGATT
The DNA here is from genome assembly GCA_948099385.1 of Fasciola hepatica. NCBI lineage: Eukaryota > Metazoa > Platyhelminthes > Trematoda > Plagiorchiida > Fasciolidae > Fasciola > Fasciola hepatica. The sequence goes on from CANUEZ040000077.1 coordinate 305,671, forward strand.
CTTCTTTGATTCTATATCAGGAGCTTACCAAAAAGGATTTTACACGCCTTTCATTCCATTGGGTGTACCACAGATATCGATCGTTCACTTCGGGCTCCATCATAGAATTCATATTGATAAAACATAGACAGGCGGGTATAGTAAAAGACAGATTGATGAACAGGTAGAATGATAGTTGAAACGGTACGTTGTTACCGGATTACGTCAACATGTGCTTATGAAGTCTCCATTTTTCATGATCAACTTGGCAATCGCACACAATGTCTCGTTTATCGTGAAACCAACTTCAATTTGCGCTCGTAATTTTTGCGTTAACAAACTAAAAATTGATTACGTGAGACCGGTATGATACAGAAAAATATGTTGCGCGCATTTTCCAGCGCTAACAACGCGTAATTCTCACTTTCGGTTTCCTCAATAGAAAAGTACGATGTTGTGCGGAGAAAATGCGTCGTACTTAGTTCGTGCGTACGCGATACTCCGCTACTTCCCTGACCACGTATCAAATGACTCTCACACACACACACACACACACACACACACACACACACTACATGCACGTAAACACACACACACACACACGCGCACTACATGCACGTACACACACACACACTCCCCCGCTGTCCTTCGTGTTCCGGATTCCGCTCCAATTTTTGTAGGATTTTAAAAATAAAAATACTGTGCGCCAACCCGCATGTGCGATGTGACCGTTGGCAAACTGGTTTTGAGCATGTGGTCACATTAGGCCAGAAATTTCGTTGACAAACATGTGTGCGGAATCTATCCAGGTTCTGAGGCTGATCTGACTGTTAAAATGGATGCCACATCTGCCTTTCCCCGTGGAAAACCTGGGCACAGGTCGACCAGTGAAACAGTTAGGCAGTCAGTCGGTTGGTCGGTCGGTCGGTCAGTACGTCAGTCAATCAGTCAGTTAATCAATCAATCACAAATGTCCCAGCATTCTATGTTTTGGGCAAAAGCGTCCGCGTATATGCTCAGATGAACAAAAAGTTAATGTCCACCTTAAGATGGACTAATCAGAGGAATACGGATTTTTAAAGGTATTGTTTTCACCGGAAAGACAATCGAATAGAAATTTTGAATATAGTATAGCGCAGTGGACAGCGCCATAACCACACGGATTCAACACACCTTTGGAGAACCGTGACCCCGAGAGCTAGATTGAAGAGCTCTAAGTAGAGACGGTGAAATACTATCTATCATCGAAGTTTCCTGGCACTGACAAAGTTCCGCTTGCATCTGACTTAGTTGTCGAGGTCGTGTATCTCCCGATCACCACCACCATCACTCAGCGGATTCATCGGTTTTTGATCATTGGAAAATCAACGAACGAATTCGCAAATGATGATTATCTTCCGGGACTGAAATCCACCATGCTGTTTGGCACTCGATTTCACGGATGATGATGTTTGAATACTGTTCGTGTCTGTAGCTCAGGTTAACAATTTTAGGGGCTACTTGTGGAGTTTTCGGTTACAAACATCTCATCAACAGTTGGGGTTCTTACTGTTGGCATCCTCTAGACGGTAGGAGCTCATAATTTGATCCGGCATCGGTAGTACGTGTTGAAATCTTCCCGCAATGATTCGTCATGTTGTGTCAACACTGCAGTCCAAATCAGAGCCAGTAGAATGTAGTGTGTTCTTTAACGCACAGCCGTGACAAGTGTGGCATTCGTATGAGGCTAGCTGATTGGCACAAGGGTGCACTCTCACTAGATGTTCAAGCCGGACCGTTCGTGTTCCTCTCCAAGTGAAAAGAGCTTATTAGCTGTGTACCGGGGATGATCCACAACGAGGATTAAACCTGATGCGACATGTTTCCAGAGCTTTCAGAATGTAATTGCTGAGTGGGAAAATGTATTTTGCTGATCAACTACACTGGCGGGATTTAGATTATAAACTTCAAGTACAGATTTTGGACTAGTTTGAAAACAAGTGGTAACCAGCGGCACCTCATTGCGCTCGATCCATCAGGGATAGTCCTTTTTCCGTCCAATAATTGACTGAGGCAGACAAACTCACAAAAAGAAATATTCCCGGAATTAGTTTACTCTGCTTAAGTTATATCTTACTATTTCTCACGATCTAAAAGCCAATATTCCTGTTCAGTTTTATTTTCGAGCAGCGAGAGGGAGAGTCGTCACGATGATAAGTATCCTCGAAACACCCCCTCTCCTCTGCACACATAAGGTCGATACTGGGACACACACACACACACACACGCACAAACACACACGCACAAACACAAACACATTAACGAGGGTTTTCCTGTAAATTCCGGCTTGTGAATCGTAAAACCGTTCATTCATTCACACATTCACGCATTGAATGAGTTCATATTTGAAAACCGCCTGTCCTCGTAGCTGATCGATTGAGCCTACCAGTTCCCATGCCTCAGTTCCCTTGGTTAAACAAATCCACAATTACCGATTAACCGAATAATTTCCCACGCGGTTCCAATTGAGTAGTAAGTCGGTTGTGAAAAATTCTCTCTGTAATGGTAATTTCTCTTCACTTTCAATAGCAAGCACTTGTAGACATACACAGTTGAGTATGCACGCCTTGTATATGTAGGCGCGTACATATTGGCGCACAGAGTGAAAGAACACGTTTTCAGCTTTTCACATGGTTCCAAAATGAGCATTTTTCTTCTTCTCACACGTCTGAGAAAAACTCCGCACAGCTCTGAAGAATGCAACGATTGTGAGTCACTGGACTTACCGCGAGTTCAATCGGTACCGGTACAATTAAATCGATGTGTGTTGATAGAGTGTCGCCAACAATTGTGACCCTTATCATGAGAAGAAAATATGACGAGTGTTGTTTGAAGTTTAGAAACATAAACGGCAAAACATTGTCGCAACTGATGAATTCGTCATACTGAGATCACAATACCCTAGTTGAAGACAACTAGTGTCATCATTCGAAACGGCGTTTTCAAAGACCGCACACATATAATCGGCTCCTGTGCATATCTGGTACCTGTCAAGATCTTCGACAGACGTACGCAGCATAACATAACTTCTTTGATTCTATTTGTAAAACAGATACATTTATCTAAAGTTTTTTTTCTTTGAAAATATTTCTTCACCCGCCGTAGTATTTATCACAAAGAGAGGATTATTCCAATCTGAATGTGCCCAACTGACCCGCTCCGAATACATGAGAATATTCAACTGGTCAGCTTTTACCGGGGTTGTCGTCAATTGTTCACAAAAATAGTTATATTTTGTGCAGAAATCAAATTATATTTAAGTGGCTCGTTGTAGTCGCTTAGCCGAGATGGATCAGCCCCAAATAGACGTGGGCGCTACTCCTGTTTGTGTCCCACTTTCCCCCGATTGTGCATTTGCGATCCGTGAATAGGTTGACCAGCCTACGCAGTTTTGCTTACTTCGTTTAGGTGTGTGTGTGTGCCCGCGCGTGGATGTTTCTTGATCGATCGATCCACCGCGCAAGAGAGTGGGAATGGAGCTAAACTGCTAGGCAATCCCCCAACCCGTCCTCTCCTCTGTGTTTGCACAAACATTATCACTTTGACTTGTAACATCGCGATCCTCGCCAGTAGCAATCGAAGCCAAAAAAGCTCGCATTCATTTTTCCCATTCCCATGTCTCTCTCTACGAATTTGACAACCAAGTGAAGCGACACACACAGAGTGTAATCGATGTCTTGCCAGTACACGTTTTGAAGGATGCACATTTTCATCTGACTGCTTATTTCGCTTTTTCTCTCCACCCCCCCCCCCCGCTTTGTTGCTCTTCATATATATATATATATAGGAGCAGGTATTTTCAAACTGAGATAGATTTACCGGTTCGCAAATAACTTTGCTGTCAGATTTCAACCGCTAACCTGGAATCCGCCCAGCATAGAAGTCACTAGCTGTGCGGGAAATGCTCTACTAACATTCAAAGCCAGTGTCGGAAGAACACTATATCATGTAATATTTAAGTTCCATAAGCTTTTGAGTGCCAACCCGGATAGCCTTGTGGTTTACGTGTTCGATTCACAGTCGTTCACCCCGGGTTCGAGACCCAGGTGGGGCTCACTAGGTGCGCAATGCTGATGATTCTTAACAAGGATGGAACAGATTCACAGCACTTCCGTGGCTTTCTGCATGACGAATCATATTATGTAAAGATTTATAAACTAATGACTATTCAATGAAACGATGCAAATTTATGGTGGAGGACAACAGCAGAAATGGAAAAAGGAAAACTTCTGAGTATTTTCTTCTCTCTATATTTAGTCTGGTGAAAGCAGAACAGTTTTACCATCATTTTGGTCTTGACAATCACTCGCCTTCTCGTCAAAACTTTCTACAAAAGTTTTGGGAAACAATTCATTTCAACGTACTTGCAAAATGCCATGAGATATACGTCAGAGTAAACGAACGTGGGATGTGGCAACTATTACTGATCCAGTTCACGATTCCAGAAGAACTGCAACTAACGTTTCCTTGTCAAAAATTCAAGATGATTAGTGAGGAAATAACGGCCACAGGCTTGGTCCAGCACTGTTTAAAAAACCTCCCGTTAACCCTTTTGTACTTCAATGACTATTTTGAATTGGGGCTGAGCCATCATTCCCGTGATACACGGTAACAATGGTCGCAAGCCCTCTGATCGCGTATGCTGTCCACCGGAATTGGAGACCCCGTTCTTGAACGACCCACCCCCCCATTTCGTTGTAACGGTCAACCATGAACTGTTCACATTATTTCGCAAATCTCTTTATTTATCACTTCAGGTTTTGTACGCCTCGTGGCTGATCATTTTTTATCCCTAAATGGTGAGGTAAAATTTGACTACGCGCATTCTGTGACCCGCCTTGAGTAAAAATATTCTTAGATCTTGAAGCATATTTTTTAAGGGGCAATTTCTCAAATTCCAGCTTCGGCAAGGTTTGTGTTCAGCTGTTGAGTACATTGGATATCACACCTTCTCTCGAGGAACCATTTGAAGTTTCTGTTATGATTGAATGGTTATTTATTTGATTCATTAGTTTGTTAGTCTGTTGATTGATTGATGTATACACTGATGGGTAAATCGACCAACTGATTGACCGTAAGCTCATAAATTTCATGCAGAATCGAATTGGTCGGTTTTGTGAATGACTGTTGGCAAAAGAGAAAATTCTCTTCAAATCAACAGTCGCCCCTTCTGTGGACTATTACTTTAGTCACGCTACATAATAAACAGTCAGAATGATATCATACGAAATCTGAAAGAGATGGATAAGTTGAATATTATGGCGTGTGGGCAATTCAGCGTAACAGAAAAATGAGCCGTTCCGCACTTACCCATTATTTCAAGGTTTGTTAAACCAGCATGGTGGGAACGCATTTGTGGAATCGTCGGAGTTTGTGAGTTTTGTGTTTCCCAAAGTTACCGGATCCTGATCACAAGAAAAAAACCGTAATAAGAGGGTCCCAATGAAAACAATTCGCGCATCATTTGGTCAATAATCGTGATACTCATATGGCTGCTGAGAACTAAGATCATCTAGAACGATCGCCTGTTCAGTGTGTTTAAATCAGGTGACGCGTCGACAGTGAAATATGAACTTCAAGTTCAAACTTGTGCGCTCGAAAAATTCGCAGTATTTTGGTCACCAGTAAATGGAATCATCCCGGGCAAGTGAGTCAGATCTCCTGGTTTCTGGGTAGTTGCGTTCATTACTGACATTGATCTGTTGCTTTATCGATTGCGGACATGAACCGAGGGAACAATTTTGTTTTCCATACCATCGTCCTCTGGTCAAAGCAGCTACGTATGTAGGGAGGGGGGCGGGAGTTGGGACGCATATTCATGAGTGACAATGCCAACGGTAAAGCACGATAGGTAGGTGAGGTATTACGAAAAGCCTCCGCAAATTGCACAGGTCGAACGACAAGGTCATTTTCCCAAAGATCAAGGGACGAATCCGGCTTGATTAAAACAGTTGGGCGCTAAAGCTGTTTGTACATATTCGCAGTCCACAACCAACCACTGCTAACACGAGCCTTTTGTATCAATACCGTAGTTGCTGACACTTTATGTTGGTCGAGTTGCGCAACGCAGTTGTGGCACGCTAATTTTGCTATCTCCACATTCACTTTCCCACAGGTTTGTCAACGTTCCGTGACCATAATGTACCGCATGACATTCTACAAGCTATTCTGGACAACGATCAATCGACGCCTCAACTGGCCGGAGCTAAGGTCTCTTTGGCGTCTGTGTTGAATACACCGCATATCGTTTTCAATGCAAACGGTGAAGCGTGGGCAATTCAGTTCCCTACGGACTCGCCTTCCGGTCTGATTCTGAGACCTATACTGGATACCAATCGACCGCAGTGCCCGTGGCAACATGTGGCATGCTTTTCTGGTGAGCACATGTATTTTCCTAGCTCATACAGGTAGTACGAGGTTTAATTTGTTTGTCAAATGCGCCATTAACGCTCAACTCATCAGCAAAATTACGGTAGCACCATGTAGATTGTACAGCTTCGTTAGGAGTTTGGAATGAGCGTGCACACCCCCCTCCTCACTTGAACTCGAACTCAGAACGCATGAGTATGAGTTGCCCACCCGTGACCTCCTGGGTTCTTCAGACTGGCTTTCAACGGTTTGTTTTGCGCCAAAACTGCATGGTATAGAGAGCACTCTTCCGTCACTGGTTTTGAACGGCTTAAAACCCTTCTTTCTGTTATTTGAATGTGACTATACATCACTTAGTCTCCTCCTACGGTCCACCGTTCTTCCGGTATATGTAAAAGTGCAAACGTGTTCAATGCGCTACGGTTACGGTTATGGATAAAGTTCATCTTATCTGTCTATTTGCCCATCCAAGCATCCGCCTGTCGGTTGACTATCGGTCCGGGTATCAGGGTCGTGTGCAAAGTGGAAAGAAATGCACTGTTACACAGGTGTGCGTGTGAGTTTGCCCGTGAATGCGTGTTCCCGTGACCGAATATGTCCTCGGGCACGACAACGTCAAGCGCACTTTAGTCTGACTCCGGCCACAACTACTGATACACCACGCACGTACCATGTCAACATCAGTAACACTACCCCATAACCGATAGGAAATGAACCGACCTGACCAGCTGCTTCCCCTATTACCAGCACCCAGATCCCCGGCTGGGGGATCACAACAAGCCCGACAACTGTTCAAACCAACACTGGTGCACGGCTACCAGAATCTCGCCGAGATGTACACGCACGAAGCGGAATCGGTGAACTAAGTTGGAATCAAAACTGAACTGGTCCAAAGAAGAAACATGCTTTCTGGCCGCGGTCCATTTTCTTTGATTCATGCTGTCATTTGGCGCCATTGTTGCTGTACTGAAAACTTCATTACAAATTACGTCACAAGCAGGTAGTATTCCATATCAGAATTTAATCGATTAAACCACCGATAAGCAACATTACGTCCTGAAGTGTCATTCAACATCACCAATCTACCCGGCATGCGACTCGCAAACAGAGAGTTTGTGTTGTTTATCAGGTGTGAGTGAGTATGATTTGTTATTGTGCTCTCGGACGACAGTTTACGACCCATGCATTAACGGATACTGGTCACTGACATTTGAAGATTTCGGAACTGCATTGATTTGACGCTGGTATTTATCATCTTCTATTAACGGTCTTCAACTCACTGTTTTGCCGATTTCTGTGCGCCACAGCAGTCGGTCGATGGAATGTATCAGTGAACAAGGCTCTGAAAACCTATCCTTCCAGATCAGTGTATTCATATTCTGACTTTAATTGGCAACACAAATAAGTTCATCGAGCGCATTCATCCTATCATAATCCAGGGCATGTTTATCCCAATGTTTAAAAAGACTATTAACAATAATTGTAAACATTTACATTCGGACACTACTTACAGTGGTAATAATCAGTCTTGCATAAAATGAGCTCACGTTTTTTTACTGACTGTTAAATTGCTTCCTCTGTCATCCACTAGGTCTTATTGAGTTGGGAAAATATCAATGACAACATTTAATATTGTCGTTATCATTATTGTTACTATTATTATCAACTAGTGGTCGCATATGGCGTCGTTCAATATCATATTTATTGTGCAAAAAGCATGCATTTTAATTTGGAATTAAAAAGTGCTGCCGTTCTTCAGCTAAAGTACATGACAACCGATTTGGAGCTTCGGAAATACGGGTTCCTGAGATAATTAGACAGCTATTCGTCATTTGAACAGTACCAACGGAAGATCACGTTCGCCAAGTGATTGGCTTCAAAACGAGTCAAATTTGATCCAATATTATAATGGCTAACACCGCTGCACGACTTTTATCGAAATTTGCTAGAATAACTTTATCCTTATTAAGTAGTTTCTCTTTTCTAAACTTTCCGTAGCATATCACAACACAAGACTTAAGTATAAAATATGATAGAACTTGGTGCCAGCCACGTTAGTTCTGCCGTGATCTGTTGACGAATGAAATTGTGTGACCTTGGTCACCGCGATAAATTAGTCTGAAGTTCAGAAGTCCGGAATTGCTAAAATGTTAAATATGACTTATTGTTAAGTCGACGAAGGTAAGATTCACCGTCAGTGGGTCCTGTCATTGGGAAATAAATGCTGATCTTAATAGAAGCTTTTCTTATTCTGATTTTTTGCCATAATTCTGCCTAGCAGAAGCGAACATGTATGGAGAATACCATGTTGTCTAGCAGTTCAGCAGTCAACTTACGATGAGTCAGAATTTCATCGCAGAGAAATCATTGGTTTAGTTCCGATGCGTGACCTGGATTCCAGGGTCGTGTTAGAGCTACCCGTTTTAATCCAATTGTTTTCGCTACGTTGGAGAAATATTTGCTGGAAACCAGGAAATTCCGCTACTTTACTAAGGAGGATAATGGTGGCATTGTGCTAGCCCATCCAACACTATTCCTGTGATGAAATTACTTCCTATTCTTCTTGTGACTAACAGCATGTTTTTTCATTATTCCTATGGAAAGGAGTATGATATCAAGATGTAGTGTGCGGCAAACAAACATATCCGACTTTGATAACGATGTTAGTTGCATTTGAATAAAAAACAACTGCCAGAGGTTATTAAATATTTAATCCGAAAGAATACTTGGTGGAAAAACATTCCTGTGGGCCTTTGCAAACAAAGGTGGAGAAAAGTTGGTTACTTTAACCTTCAGCCGATCAAAAGCCAGTACTATACGAACCACAAAGTTGGCTAAATGTTACAACCACGAGAACCGAATCGTGAAACGTTGTTACCATCGATTTACTTCGAACGAACTGTTCTGAGAATTAACGGGCCCATGAGTACGACTGTCGTAAGA